>PVIH01008122.1:0-94051 GCA_004025045.1 Sigmodon hispidus
GGAAAAAAAAAATTCAGAGGGAAAGATGAACACAAAGAAAATATAGGTGTAGCAATCTTATTTGTATTTCTTCCCTTGATAAGCCATGCTTATCATTCTTATCCTCTGTATAGTTATTGTTAACTCTTCCACATTTTAAATTCTTTTTACTGTGTTTTTTTTTTTTGATAAATACAAAATAAAGAAGGAAGAAAAAAAAGATTATATATTTAAAAAAAAAAAAAAAAAAGAAAAGTCCTGGGGGCTGGAGAGATGGCTCAGGGGTTAAGAGCAGTGACTGCTCTTCCAGAGAATCTGGGTTCAATTCCCAGCATCCACATGGCAGCTCACAACTGTCTGTAACTCCAGTTCCAAGGGGATTTGACATCTTTACACATATATGCAGGCAAACACCAATACGCATTAGGTAAAGTTTTAAAAAATTTAAAGAAAAAGTCCCAAATGCCACCACAGCATCCTGCAAAGGACCCCAGGAGTATGAGGATGGGGTTTTCTATTTCACCAGTGAAACATCAAGTGCAGAATACAGTGAAGTTCTCATAGGGGAAGGCAAAGCATCTGCTGTCTTTTCTTCCTGGTGCTGAGACAGTCTTCAAAGCCAGGAAACATCTTACCACAGCTCAGGGCTGTGGCTCTGGTGATGTGTTACGTGGCCCTCCAAACATCTATTCTGCAGCCTCTGGGGTCGGAAGGGAGTGTGTCTTCACCCCAGGAAGACCTCTAGGCCTTAGATAGGCAAGCATAAGGTTGTCTCCCCAGAACCTCACCTCTCTGTCCCTAAAGCCCCAGCTAGAATCAAGATGGGTTTGGGGGACCTGCCAGTCGCTGCTTAGCAGCAGGAACACCTGAGCCCCCATAAAATAAATTTCACAGGGAAAGTCCTGAGCTTGGGGAATCTAGAGTTTAGGACCATGGGGGATATGAAGCTACAGGACTGAGTGGGACATATAACTCTGCAGGTGCAGGGCCAGAAACTGGTTAATCCCTTCTGCTTCATTAGAGGTGAGTCCTCCACAGGTCAGGCCCTCCAAAGGATGGCTGCCATGGCAGAGGACTTGTGTTCCAGGGGCGTTGATTCAGCTTTGGGTTTTAAAACAGCTTCATTATGAATCTGACACTTGTTAGAGTCCCATATCAATAAGCAATATTCACTTACTCACTGGGCAAATGTTGTGGGCACAGACTCTGGGGAAACAGAGGAGTGTGGCCAGCCCTACCCTCTTCTAGACCATGATCTGGTGTCCAGGGAGAGGCTGGCATGTGACAAACAGTTTATTACAAAGATGAAGAATAGCAGCAATGACTAGACCTTCATTCAATTGGGACCTTCTTTGCAAAATGCAGTTTTCTTTGGACTTACTTGTCTCTTAAGTCTGTGCTTTTGGGGACAGACAGTAGCTCACATCCAACTCTACAGGTGATATACTGTGTCTGAGAGACTCATAGCGAGCGAAAAGAGAACGCACCACACTGTGGAGCTGACTCAAAGAACAGTGAACTTGAGAGGCTGAGGCAAAAGGACTGTCTTGGGTTCGAGGCCAGCTTAAGTTACAGAGTAAGACCCTGTCTCAAAAAACAAAAAGAAGCAAGGCATGGTGGTGCACCTTTAATCCATGTACTCTGGAGGCAGAGGCAGATGGATCTCTGTGAGTTCAAGACCAGCCTGGTCTAGACAGTGAGTTCCAGGCTAGTCAGGGTTACATAGTAAGACTCTGTCTCACAAACAAATAAACAAACAAAGAGAGGATTACAGAAGATAGTTATGTCTCACTCATACTTTCTGCCAGAGGTGACTTTCTAGTCTGTCACAGACATGGGTGACATAACATAGCTTGCCATGTATAAACAGGTCTGCCAAATCAACACACACAACAAACACTAGCTGATTCTTATCTTCCTCCTAGGTCTGTGGTATAAGACATAACAATTTAAAAGTAAAGTCAGTTTCTGGCTTGATACATAGGTGATTCAATCAGCAAAATAGACCTGAATTCTTCTTTTTAAATGATCCAGGATGTTTAACTGACATTGCTAGTCTAATTGCCACATTGATCCCTACAGAATCCTCTCTTCTTGTAGCATTACTGGAAAGTATTGGTTCACATGGGCCTCATCAGGAACAGTCCCAGAAATAGGATAAAGCAACAAAGAGAAAGTAAGTCACTTTGGACACAAAGGAGCATTACCTTGGTCCCATGGTAGAAGTCATCCACACACGTAGCATTCATGAAGGTCTGGTGGAAGTGGGTGCTGGTGTCAATTCCTCCAGGGATCACTAGTTTTCCCGTGGCATCAATCACCTTGGCCCCTCCAGGGATCATGAGCTCACGGCCCACCTGCTGGATGATACCATTCTCAATGTAGACATCTGCTTCATGGGTGCAGTCATCGTTCACGACCTTGCCTCCTTTGATGAGAATCCGCACACTGGCTGAATTGGCAAGCATGTTCCTAGGGAAGGTGAGTGAAATCTGGTTAAGATCACTTCATTTAGTGACATTTTGTAGTCACTGAAGCCCATCCCTTCCTCTCAGAGCTCACTTTCATAGCAAGGGTATAGAGATGGGTAGCTTAAAAAAAATAGTCCTACAGGACACTTTAGTCACAAGCCTTTCCCTGATCTCATAGTGGGTGTTTATTGGGAATCGTGACACAATGACATTAATATAGAGAAGCTGGAGGACCTGGGGACCACAGAAACATCACTTTCAGGTGTGTACAAGTACACATGCATGGGTGTAAACACATGTGGAGGTCAGAGGTCAACCATGGTTGTTACTCCTCGGGCATTGCTGTTTTTCCTTTCCTTAAAATTTTTTTTAGATTTATTTTTTAATATGTATATTTTTTATTTTTATGTGAATTGGTGTTTTGCCCGCATGTATAACTGTGTAAGGGTGTCAGATCTTGGAATTACAGACAGTTGTTAGCTGCCATGTGGATGCTGGGAATTGAACTCAGGACCTCCAGAAGGTGCTCTTAACTGCTGAGCCATCCAGCCCTTAGGTTTTATTTTTTATGTGTATGAATATTTTGCCTAAATATGTGTATGAATATTTTGAATTTTATGTGTATGAATATTTTGCCTAAATATGTGTATGTGTATCATGTATGTGCCTGGTACCCAAGATGGTCAGAAGAGAGATGTAAGACCAACTTGGGTTAAGAATAGTTGTTAGCTGCCATGTGGGTGCTGGGAATCGAACCCGGGTCCTCTGGAAGAATAGCTGGGGTTTTTAACCACTGACCCATCTCTCCAGCTCTGTGTTTTTCCATTTACTGTGTTTCTTGAGAAAGAATCTTTCATATGGATTCAGAGCTTTCCAATTAGGCTAGGCTGGCTGATCAGCAGACCCCAGGATTCTCTGCCTTTACCATTCAGCTCTGGGATGCCCAGGCTGTACCACCATACCCAGATTTCCACTTGGGTGCTGGAGACTGACCTCAGATCCTCATGCCTGTATGCAAGCACTTTATTGACTGAGTCATTTTCCCAGCCCCAGACATCACTTGTTTACCTTTACAGGATGCTATTGGAATTTATATAGCCTTCTTTAGTCAGTCACAGCTGCCTCAGGCTTTTCTTTTTTCCAATCTACTGGCTAAGTACTGGGGTTTCAAGTATGTTCAAAACATTTTCCATATCCACTATTTAATTTTATTTCCAAAATTTCATTTACAGGTGAGAAAGCTGGCATTGCTAAGGAATTTGTGACTACCAAATAACCAGGTCAACCAATCTGTCTTATAGGACCAGTATCTCTGGACCTCCACAGTATAGAAGGCTCCTAGGATATGCCTCACAGAGCCACATTCTCCAAACCCCACGGCTGTCTGACTTCTATGTTCTTCATACAGAGTCAGTGGCCTTCATGCCCCCTAGATAGGCCTCAAAAGTCTACTACCCATGAAGCCTTGGTGGTTGGCTGCTACCTATGGCCAAGCATTCAACCCAGAGAATGAGCTTTTTTTTTTTTTTTTTTTTTTTTTTTTTTTTTTTTTTTTTTTTTTTTTTTTTTTTTTTTTTTTTTTTTTTTTTTGAGACATTATCTCATTATGTAGCCTTGAATGGTCTGAAACTCACACTGTAAAGCAGAACCTACAGAGATTCATCTGCCTCCTAAGTCCTGTGACTAAAGGCATGCGTTACTATACCCAGCGCAAATGTCTTATCCTTCAGGACTCAATCCTAGTGTCCTCTCTATAACGACTCTTCCCCCGACTGTCCCTGTATCTTCTACAGACTCAGTGTTTCCGTGGGACTGGATTCTATGCCAACCGATCGTCTAAGGCTTTAAAGCAGGATCTTACAGTCCACTTTGTTCTCGGCCCCGTCTTCTCCAATATCTAGTAGAGAGTACATGCATTTTCTTGGTTTATGTTGCTGTGATAAACACAATGGCCAAAGGCAAGGTGGAAAGGAAAGGGTTTATTTTAACTTACAGGTTCCAGTCCATTATGAAGGGATCCAAAGCAAGAGCTCTAGGCAGGAACCCAGAGGCAGGAGATGAAGCGGAGACCATGGAGGAACACCATGAACTCCTTCCTTTTCTTATACAACCCAGGCCCACTTGCCCAGGGGCAGCACCAAAATGGACTGGGCCCTCCTGCATAACTGGCAATTCAGAAATGCCCAGGTGCTGATTCCATGGAGACAATCCCTCAGCCAAGGTTCCCTCTTCCAGATATGTAAGTGACAATATGCAAAAAGTGACCAAGGACCTCAGCTACTAACGGCACTCTGGTAAGCAACATGGCTTAAAGCATGATCAGCAGGCCAGTACCAGAAGGTTCTGGAACATCTGGCAGTCCTGGACACCAGATCATGCTCCTAACACAGAAAAGTACTGTAATCAGAGTAAAGGAAGAGACACAGTTTTTCTCATCCTCCTCATTTTATTTTGCCTGACAACAAACAAGTTCGGGTCTTGGGATCTGTGGACGAACCATCTCATGTAAGAAGAAGCATCATCAGCCTGGAGGGAGTGTCTGGCTAGCTTTCTGGCATACAGTTGGTTAGAGCAGAGGTCTGTGTTTTGTCAGCTGCCTAGGCCAGCATGTGTGGAAATGACCCCAAGAGAGCGCCAGTGCCCTCTAAGCCTAGCCACAGGTGCTCCTGAACTGCCCAGGGGAGGAAACTGGAGTTGTTCAGCCCAAGGGACTGAACAGTGTGGGAGGCGTCAGTAAACAGGCTATGGAGGGGGCTGAAATAGAGAGACTGGGGAAGACCGGACAAGCCCCTTGCCCAAGTCCAGACACATTTCATAGGCTCTTTTGTCCCACAGTCTGAAAACCGGAGTCTTTATAAGTAATGACCTGAAAAGGGTTTTGTTCTTAGGTGATGGGAAAACTACTCAGACCAATTTTTTTCTTTTGTCTTCTTTCCTTCTATTTCATTACAAAGGCAGGCCCAGTTGTGATGAAGAAGGGGCAGGTCCAGTTTTTGTGACAAGATGACTGGGGAGGGGGGACAGGGTAGAGAAGAGGAGGAACAGGTATATTTATTACCCCTGCCTTTCCAAGCAGCTTTAAGGCTTCCGTATACTGGAATGCTGGCCCATCCCCACATTCCTGTTTCAAAGGACAATACTGGTTTGCCTTGGTGCTCACAACGCATGGGTATGTGCACAGAAACCTGGAAGGATGTGGCAGGAATAACTTACAGGGGATTCTGCTCTGAGCTCTGTCACCAGAATCAAAAGCCAAGATCACGGGCTGTGATGGGAACCGTAGTAACGACTGTCAGCACATTAACACGAGCCCAGTACTTTCTGTGCGATGCAGTGAAGAGCGTACAATGCGCTAGGTGTTAGCCTCACTCAACAGGAGGAAACAGAAGTGTGAAGGGACTGGCAGTGAGGGCCTGTGAAAGGTCACACACTGCAGGGGAGGATACACTTCCGAGACAGGCTGGGTGAGCTGAAGGAAAGTCAGCAGTGGGAACTGAGCCCTGGAGGCCCAGGGGATTATCATATTTGTCCTAGGTCCAGTATTTTCGAAATGTTATATAGTAAATTTGGGTTCTTTTGTATCATTTCGAGTTTATTGGAATTTTGGATATTTAGGAAAGGGGAGGGGGAGGGAGGGAGAGAGAGACGCAGGGATGCAGAGAAAAGGGTAAATTTGTTTTTTATAATCTAAATGGTCACATGTTTTTGCTTTTTTTGTTTGTTTGAGATTTTGTTGTGAGACAGAGTCTCTCTATGTAGCTCTGGCTGAACTGGAACTTCCTATGTAGACCAGGATGACCTTGAACTCTCAGAGGTTCGTTTGCCTCTGCCTCCAGAGACTAAAGGCTTGCACCAATGTGCCCAACTGAGAGCCAAGAGGGATGTAAGCCGCTCCAGGCCAGCTGGCGGACTCAGCCCAAGCCATCCTTTCTCATCAGAGCCATTGCTGTTCACAGAACTCCAGCACCACCACCCCTTTCTCCCTGGGCTGCCGTCATATTTCCCCCTACTTACCAGTTGGAAATTCCCAAAGGCAAATGTAGCCCTGACAGCTCCCCTTAAGAAGAGCAGGCAATCTTACACTTTGCCTCGCCTGGAGACACTATTCTTCCAGGGCTGGGCCAGTCTTGGACAGTCAGGCTGGACTGCACTCAAAACCACCGAGGGGGAAATTCCTTAGCTCATTACTTCTCCACAGACGGAGGGGGCTGTGATCAGCACTTACAGCCCACGCCATCAACACCCCGACACAGAGCATGGGAAGGCCTTGCCATTTCCATGAGCCTGAGGCACTGGGGTCCTTGACATGAGCACCCTGGTGTTAACAACACACATTTACGCAGGATTTCATCTGTCCCCACCCACATCTCCCCATTCTAGAGTATAAATGCCAAAGCCTTATCCCTCAGGGGCAGAGGGCTATATCTGGGGATGAATTCTTAAAAATTAAACAAGGCTATAAATAGGATGAAGGAATCCTGACCTGATGGGATTTGTGCCCTTGTAAGAGAGACCAAATGGGTTTTTTCCGTTTTTCCCCTCTTCATCTTCTTTTTCTTTCTAGGAATGTTTAAAAAATAAACATGGCGGCCCAGTGGGAAGATAGCCATCTACCAGCTAGGCCGTCCCCAAATTACAGACTTCTGGCCTCAGAACCAGAAGCAAGTTAAGTTTTCGTTGCTTATTCCACTCAGCCTGGGACTTTTTGTTACAGCACCCTTGGCAAACAAATACAAATGCACACACCCTTAGCCTTAAGCTATGCTACCCATATGGAGGTGGAATGAGCTAGCCCCCTAGAACTACAGCTGTCCATCAGAACCACACAGGAATTAACCACTGCTTAGCCTTGAGACAGGACTGGACCCAGTGCCTTGAGCACCATCCTAACTTACGGTTCTAGCTGCAAGAGGCGGAGTGCGCTGTTACTCTGTAACACCCTCAACCTGCCCTGTTCAGATAACACCAAGGCCAGATTGCTTAACACATTTGGAGACTTTCTTTAAATGCAACACAAATAAATTGTAGCTTCCTTCCTTTTTTACTAGACACAATTGTGGAAAAGATCCAGGGCCTGCTCTGAAGAAATCCAGCCTACTGTGTGAGGGAGACACAGGTAACCACTTCACAGCGACCTCGAAAGGTAAAGAGATAAACGCTGACAGATATTGGTTTCAACTGGGTACCTTTCCCAGTTTACCAGAGCAGAGCTGGCATGGCTGGGACCAGCTGTTCATCGACGGTAGGAAAGCCTTATGACATCAGCATCCTTCCACAGGTTTATATATTTTCAAGTCTGTGTCACCAAGATGCCAAGCCCTTCTATCACCCCTCCAACCCCCATCCCCGTGGTTGGCTGTTGACATTCATTATGCTCCTCACCCCCACCCCCCATTAACACCTGTTTCTACAGCTTGCCCTGCTTAGCTCTACTGAACTAAACAAAAGAAGCATGTTTCTGGCATCTCTCCACAGCTTTGCCAGCCCTCTGCAAGTGGAAGGGTTTGGGACCAAATGGAGTCGGCGTGGGTGTGTTGACCCTCTTTGCTGGGATATGTTTGAAGGCAATTGTAATATATACTCTTTAGCAACATCAGTGCTCCAGGCCAGTCTGCCCCCTGACTTGGTGGAGCCAGCTGACCCATTCTGGTTAGAAGGTTCCGGTCAAAAGAACACAGAAACTGTACAGAATGTTCGTATTGATTTTTGCCAGATCACCTGGTTTATTTCCCAATCATGCTGCAACTGCATAAAGAGAGACCAGATCTGGCTCACAGGTTCATTACACATTATAAAGTGCATGCTGTGTGTCTCTCTCCCAAGCTTGAAACCTGAATCCTGAGGCTATGGATGGTCCTTAGAGATAGAGCCCCTGAGAGATAATTAGGTTTCAAGGTGAAACCATTACCAGTGGGATTAGTATTTTTTTTTTTTTTTAAACACTTTTATTTATTTGCCTTGGTGTTTGCCTGGAACTGGAACTACAGACAGTTGTTAGCTGCCATGTGGGTGCTGGGAATCGAACCCGGGTCCTCTGGAAGAGCAGACGGTGCTCTTAACCGCTGAGCCATCTCTCCAGCCCCGGGATTAGTATTTTTATTGGAAGAAACAGGAGTGTTGTATACCCCATGGGGATACAACATAAACACATTTGCCCCCAAACGCAAAAATAGAGCCTTCCTCAAAAATCAAACCAGTGGGTATCTTGACCTCAGCTTTAGATCTGTCAATAACCCAATCCATGCTTTTTCATTGTCAACCTGAATGGACTAAAATATCACATTAGACAGAAATGAGCATATAATCAAATCATATTAAGGGACAACTGGGCCTTGAAATACATGTCACCTCATTTAGAGGCTTCTGCCTGCACTTTTAACAACAAAAATTGTAATCAGACAGTCACTTGTCTATGCATGCAAAAGAATTTAGAATACATGTCTGTCTCAAGTAGAAATGGTAAAAATGCCAGATAGTTAAAGCCATTAGAAAGAATAAAGCATGGCATTCCAGAACTGCGTCTATCACCTATCATCTGGCTTGGTGTGACTTTCCTTTCAGTCCTTGGACTTTTATCAACAAAGGAAGATTCTTCAAATCTGCAAATTGAGGCATCTGAGAAACTCTAAAATTTATTCAGGAGCAGTGAGGCCTTCAGCAGCAAGATGGTGCATATCGTGATGTGCCAGGCTTTATCTAACAGTACACAGCTTGCATCCCCAGATTTCCTGATTTCTGTGGCTTGTTGTCTATATTTCCTCAGTCAGTCCCCTGTTACTGCTAAGACATGTCATGCTGGGATCTGGGCGGGAGGCAACACCGTGAGCTGGAATCGAGGTCTTTTAGACAGAGCCTCTTCAGGCTCAAAATAGCAACAATTACCGCTATCCAGCAACAGTCTTGCTGAACATCAGAAGCCCCGCCTCTTGGAAACTGCAGGTGGGCGTTCCTAATGGAGAACCCGCACTGGGAGCATCTTGCCGACAGAGATAGTCAAGGTTAAGTCAGCAGCCACCAAAGGCACACAGCCTGGACTCCTCGATGGCGGCAATGTTCCTGCCAAGGAAATGCCGACCCCAATCCTGCATTTTGGAATTGTCTGCCACCTTCCCTAGCTCCCGGTGCCTGTGGAGAGGCGCCAGACAAGCGAAGCCCGCACAGCTTACCCCGCGCAGCTGCCTCCCCCCTCTTCCCTGTCCCCGCAGCAGTTCAGCTGGAGGCTGCATGGGCACATGGGTGCAACAGGGCTTCTTCCTGCACAAGGGCGTCGACACGAATTTGGCACTGGTTTTTAAGACATCGATTCCTATTTTTAAGAGGCTCTCTTTGGCTCAAATGTCGTCTTTTGAGAGATTCTATACAAAAGTGTGTGGGGACTTTTTTTCCCTTCCCTGGGAACCCTGCCCACTCTGGGGTGTGTCTCTTCCACTTGATTTCTCCACTTTTCTGTGACGATTCTTAATGAAGCTTCTGTTTTGCAAAATGAGGAGAGGGGGAGATGGCGTGGGGGGAGGACGGGTGGGGGGTGGGAGGGGAAGAGTGAACGTAGCTTGCTATATAACTTGATCCCCCCACACCCAAAAAAAAGGCAATAGGTTCTCGTGGCATTTAAGCTAGCTGGGTAGCAATTCTGCAATTCCAAGGGTGAGTGAATTCGAAGCTGACCTGAGCTGGCTGGTGTGACCCTTTGATCCCACTTGCCACGGGATCAAAGAACAACAGCCCAGTAGTCTCGGAATAATATGAACAGAAAATCTGCAGCTACTTTTCCTTCTAATCATCACAAAAGCAAGGTCCAGTGAGATGGCATTTAGCAGCTTTCTCCATGGAAGAGCCATCCTTAAAGGGCGTGAGGATACTACAGGGGTGCAGTTTAGTAGCAGAGCCTGCCTAGTATGTAAGATCGTGACACTGAAGAAACTCCCCCCTCCCCACCCCAAAAGAAAAAGAAAAGAAAGGGGAGCTGGAAAGATGGCTCAGCGGTTAGGAGCACTGACTGCTCTTCCAAGAGGACCAGGGTTCAATTCCCAGCACCCATAAGGCAGCTAACAACTGTCTGTAGTTTCAGTTCCCAGTTTCAGGCAAACACCAAGGCAAAAAAAATAAAGTTTTAGTTTTTTTTTTTTTTTTTAAGAAAGAAAGTAATAGTACTGGGAGAGTTGATACAGCACTCTGGAGCCACTCAGGAAAGGATTTTCTTTTGTATCAAAAACATAACAACACCAAAAAAAAAAAAAAAAATTTAAAGTTTCAACAGATCTTGAAAACCAGAAGGAACTCTGAGGCAAGTGGGGGATACTAAATTTAAGTTAATAAGTTAAAACTGTTAAATTATCTTACATGGGGTGTTTGCTTGCTTGTGTATCAGTGTACCATGTACATGATTGGCGCCCAAGAACACTAGAAGAAAGCATCAGACCCCTCTGGAACTGGAGTTACAGATAGCTGTGGGCTGCCCTGTGGGTGCTGGGAACTGAACCTGGGACCTCTGTAATCTTAACAAATGAAACAGCTCTCTAGTCCCATTTTTAAAATTGATTTGATTTCTAAATTTAGAAAGCACAATAGTACTTAACTAATACAAGACACAGTAAAATTTTGTAATTAATTCTTACTAATTTTAATCAAAATTGAGTAGACTTTAAATGATATTTATGGGGTGGGGAGTATAGCTCAGTGGTAGCATATGTATTTAACATGTTGGGAGCCCTGGGTTCACTCTCCAGCATATTATATCATGTAGAATAATACTTACAGCATACAAGTAAGACATACAGGTAATGACAGGAGGACCTATTGGACAGTCATCAGCCAAGTCCTGGCAGATCCTCCGAAAGAGGCAAGCGCTCCTGAGTGTCAACGACAACGAGGTGATCACAGAAGAAAAGAAAAAAAAGCTGCCACTGTCTCCACACCTACGTCCCCCCACCCTCACCCCCCATGTTCCATAAACAAACTCCATCTGTTCTGGGACTGAGTTCTAAACCAACCCTGGTCCTCTTTTTTTTTCTTTTCTTTTCTCTTTCTTTCTTCCTTTTATATATATATATGTATATATATGTACATATATATACACACACACATATATATATATATATGTATGCAGGAATCTACAAACCCCACCTCTTATTATCCAGGTACTCACCAGAAGACCCTTCTGGAATGTTCCACAGGCAGTAGAGACACAGCTTGCCTGAAACAATTTTATTACCCTGTCTGTCAATTTTCTCAGCTAACTGGACTTTCCTGGTCAGTGTGATTGCCAGGCTTGAGCGACAGGCCTGATTTGGGTCAGCTGGGAGGGTCATGAAGATGAGGGATTCTGCAAGGAGAATCTCACATGTGGCGAGGAACTAGGAGAACCAATCAAAGGGCAGCTCTTCTATTTTTTGTCTGGGACCGCCAAAGACTGGTTGGGGACTTGGACACAAGGGATCTGAACACAAAGAAAGACCAGACAGACAGACAAGGGCTATCTTCACACAGCAAATAGAAAGAAGTTGTGACAAATTTTACATCCAACACGTTGACATCATCTTGGGTCCTTTGAACCCACAAACATAATTTAAAGTCCAGACTGGCTGTGGAAGAACCCTCTTAATATTTCCCAGGACCTCCTTCTTTAACCTGGAGGCTGGACTGCATCAGCCTATAGATGGAGGGTGGGTATCATTTAGGTGGAGGATGGTACAGGATGGGAGCCATCCAAGGTGACAGGGATTAAAACCAGCAACCTGAGAGGCTTTGAAGGAAGAAAACTCAACTCTTAGGATGCCCATATGACGGCTGAACCAGGTATGTTGTTTTTGAAAAAATTTAAAAACTAACTCGAGGCAAAAAAGTTGCAACAAATCCCACCCAAGAACAGCTGCCCCCTTCACCCAGGCCAGGGAGGAACAAGACGCTTCAGAAAGACGAGTCCAAGGGCACAGGGTCCTTAACAGGCTAAAGTCAAATAAGAGGTTTTAATCCCACCGGTTCATCTGGATTGGCCTGGATCAGCGTGACTGGCCCTAATGAGCCAGAGGCAGCAGTGAAGAAAGAGGACAGGAGCTACATTCCCGAGGATTAGCCTTGAGAGGGTGGGAAGACGTGGATCACAGAACACTTGTTCAGGAAAGTTAGCTGGAAGGCAGCTGCCAGAAGCCAGAGTTCAACAAGAGCATGAGAGAGAGAGAGAGAGAGAGAGAGAGAGAGAGAGAGAGAGAGAGAGAGAGAGAAACTATATATTGGGAGTGGGTTGGGTTGGGATAGATTGATTGGGACAGCTCAATCAATTTCACTGTGGGTCAAAGCCCATAGGCATCTTGTACATCCTTGGGTACTGCCTTGAACACTGGCTCTTTCTAAATGTCTAGAGGTCAAGTATTTTGAAGAAATGTAAGTATGATGAAATCCCACATTCACAGTTCTGATCCTCCAAGCCCCAGAGAAGGGCTGACAGAGGTGTGCATACATGAAGGACAAGGACTCTTGACCCCTGACTGAGGCTTTAGCCAGAGAACATGCAATGCTAGGGACTTGCAGTCACTACCACAGGACCCTTCCCAATCTCTGGCACATTCTTTATCTGGTGAGCTCTCCAGGGCCCCAGCCAGCTGTCTCCAGACCCCAAAAAGAATTTCTCCAGCACCCTTTGAAGGAAGCAGCTGTAGCTCAGAGACCTTCAGTGGCTGCTCCCAGAAGCCAGTCATGGTGTGGAGAGCCAGATTTCTCAAGCCAGGAGGGAACACACAAAGGATTCTTCTCAAATTGAGACCTAGATTCTGAGATTGATAGTCACAAGCAGGAAAACAACAACAATAACAACAAAAAATCCAGGGCTGGAGAGATGGCTCAGTGGTTAAGAGCACTGACTACTCTTCCAGAGGACACAGGTTCAATTCCCCGTACCAACATGGCAGCTCACAACTATTTGTAATTCTAGTTCCAGGGGAACTGGCACCCTCACATAGACATACATGCAGGCAAAACACCAATGCTCACAAAAAAGTAAATAAATCACACACACACACACACACACACACAAGAAACTCAAAAAAATAAAAATCCAAGATTTTCTAACTGCAAAAATACCACAAGCCTGGACTACCTTATAAAAATCTAGAACTAGATTAAACTGGAATATGAAAAAAAAACTGCATTTTTTCTTACTTTGACTGAAAATTAGTATGCACTATTTTCTTATGTAATACTTGCGTTTATATGTAATATTCACATGTATTAGAGGTGACAAGGCAGACATGAATGCTTGAATACAATATAATTTTATTAATATAATGATTGAACTAGTGAAAGTAAATTAGAGAGGTTAAGCATATTGTGGTGAAATGTGAAGAAAATCAGGTAGGAAGAGTGGACTGTGGTGGTAGAATCAAGACCGCCTGTCCCACACCTGGGTGTGAAAGACCTGGGTGTCAATTAGTCTTTAAATCATTAAATAAATTCTTATATATAATTCATTAGACATTAGAATTAAAAACGAAATCTGGATGGGGCCCTGTCTTAGGGGGACCCAGATAGAGAGCGAGCGAAGAGGCCGAGGAGGCTTCAGAGGATGTGTGAGAAGAAAATGGGGTGGGTTTCGGCATGAGGCATGGCCAGGAGCAGGGAACTGATGTCACCTCTCTGAACATCCAGCTGTGGCTGTCAAGTCTCACCAACGTGATCGGTACATTGGAACTCCTGAGCGCCTTTTTCTGTCAGCCCCAATAACTCTTACAGGAGGCCTCTGGGGTAACTGTTGTGACTCTCGCTGTGGCTGAGGAAGGCTGAGCGATTTCCCAGGAATCGAGCTGCAGTCCCTTGGCAGTTGAACCTTGCTGAATTCACTTCATCCTTCTGAGGGAAAGGAAGGGGCTCACTAAACACTGGCTGAAGGATGGATAAGCCAGTTTATGGCTCTTTGCCTGCCTCGAGGGTTGGTCATAGGAAGAGCCAACAGAAATGGTCAAGAAGGCTTCTCACTGAGAGTTCTGAAGACCAGTGGTGGGCCAAGGACTTGAGAGAGGACCACAGAAGGCATTGCCTCGTTTCTTTTGAAGAAGCCAACAGTGTGGGTTGAAGTGGCAAGTATGTTCACAGGCTTGGGGCCTTAAAAGAGGGAATGGAATAAGGAAGCTGCTTTGAGATATGGACTTAGTCTAGGAGTGCAGAGCCAGCGGCGGTGCCTCTGAGGCACACACAGCTCATGGGGGGTCAGTGGCACCCAGAACAGCAGCCAGTGTACGGCCATGGCTAAAAATGTGATGGGACGCTGGTTTTAGGATCTTTAGCTGGCTCCAGCTGCCTGGAGGCAGAAAAGCCACATCTATGGCACCTGAGGGTGTGCTGAGTTAATTAGGCGGCCCTCAGAACAGACCTAGGAAGGCATCAAAGGTTTTTAAGGAAAAGAATGGAGGGGGCATCCATACTATATATAGTCAGGATATGTCTTGAAAATGAAATAAATAAATACAATTTTAAAAAAAGCTGTTTCTTTCTTGACATCTCTGAGTTCAGTCAGGACATGGCAACTAACCCATAAGGTACAGAGGAGGCAGAGAACAGAGAACTGGTCCTGGGTGCTACCCTTAGTATATGGTACCTCAGAGAGCCTGCCTCACAGCTGACCTTGGGTGATGCTAATTTCACTGGACAGACAATGAGGTGATAATCAGCAGGCAAGGTCATATTCTTTGTGAATAGGGTAAGAGTAGGAGTCATTTAAACAATTATATAATAATCAAAGGTCCAGACACCGCTAATGGACTAACACATTGATCCTCTCCTACATGGAATGTTAAGGAGACACCTCTAACCTAGCATGGCACTCAAGTACTTTAAACTCATTTATGTATATAAAACAAGTGTTTTCATCTGTCCCAATGGGCTCCAGCCAGACCCTCATTGCTTACCTGAACTACGACACTGCCATTATATGAATACTCTAATTGGTGTGTAGATCTCCACACTGCTCTGATATTGAGCCTGCTAAACTGCAGTCCAGATTAGAGACAGGGTGTCACAGTTTGATGGGGACCCCTCCTCTGCCCCACGTGTTTGAATACTTGGTCCCTGGCTGGTGGCACTGTTTTGGGAGGTTGTGGAACCTTTAGGAGGTGGAAATTAGCTAGAGGACTGGGTCACTGTGAGGTGAGCCTTGAAGGTGACAGCCACCTGCTGTGAGATGTGAGCAAGCAGTCTCATGCCCATGGCCTCAGCCTCCACTATGTGCCCCCCCTCACCTCGAGCATGCATGCCAGACTCGGTCCTCTCAAACTGTGAACCAAATAAATTTTCTTTTAAGCTGTTTACTTCAGGCATTTTATCATAGCCAGGACACACACACACATACACATGGACAGATGGACAAACAGATACATATATGGATGGGCAGATGAACAGAAACACACACACAGACATACACACATACTCATACATGGATGAACAGATGGACAGACAGACAGAGAGACACACATACACACACACTCATGGACACACATGCACACACATACATGGATGGGCAGATGAACTGACATACATACAGAGAGACACACACACATATGGACAGACAAACAGACATACATACATTCACATAGACAGACACACATGTACATGGAAATACATCATCTGTGGATGATGG
Organism: Sigmodon hispidus; assembly: GCA_004025045.1. Lineage (NCBI taxonomy): Eukaryota > Metazoa > Chordata > Mammalia > Rodentia > Cricetidae > Sigmodon > Sigmodon hispidus. The sequence goes on from PVIH01008122.1 coordinate 16,075, forward strand.
ACAGATGGACATACACACACAAACATACACACATATACGAATAGATGGACAGACATCACACATGCACACACGGGACAAAAAGCAGAGCAAACAAAAACAAGGTCACTGCCTGCCATAGGTTGGCACTGTACAAGGTAACAGACAGCACTAACAATTGTTTGTAGTATGAGGTGCATAGTCAGACACTTCTTATGAGGTGGTAGGCAGACGAGCTACGTCTGCATTGAGAAAGGTGGATACACAGAGCTATGACTGGAGCAGAGGACCCCTTCAGAAATGCTTCTGAGCTGAAACTTAGTTTTTTTGGCTCCCTGGGGCACGGGAGGGACCAAGCAACAGAATTTCAGACAGGAGCCCCAGAGGCCATTTGGCTGTGCGCTTTGGACAACTGGTGCATGCCATGTGTGGGAATCTAAAGGGTAGGGCCCACATTCTCCGAGGCATGAGCCATTCCCTGAGAGTGTAAGAGCAACAGAAAGGTTTGCCAGTGTCTTGAGCAAAGAACTGTCATCATTAGATTTATGTTTTACATAAAAATAAAATAAAATAAAGCAAACAGGAAGAAAACATAGCAGAGATATTTATAAACTTGATTAAACCAGAAAAATAAGATTGATTTAGCCAAGACTATATGATACTAGGAAACTGCAATACTCCAAAAGGTACTACAAATTGCTTTCCATAAAAATAAATAAAAACTGGTCCTGACATGTTTCTAACATATAATCAAGGATTAACATTTGCAATATATAGGAGTGCTTATAAATCATCAGAGGAAAAGAAATACTCCACTAGAAAAAACAGGAGAAGCTACTGGGAGAGGGGGACATATACAGCTAATAAGAGAATGAAAAGATGTTCACCTTTATTAATATTCAGAGAAATGCAAATCGAGATGAGCTTACATTTTACACTGTCACAAAGACACACAGGAAAAGGAACAGCGCCCAGAGTGGGTGGTACTGCCTATCATCCCAGCCCTCGGGGAGCAGATACAAGTGGATTGTGAGTGTGAGGTCAGTCTAGGCTATACAACAAGTTCAAGACTGCATGAGCCACACACACACACACACACAATAAACACAAGCATAACATGGAAATTAGGGGACAATGGGGAATAATGGCACAAATATGAACAGTGCAATGATATATAAGTACAAAAATGACACAATGAAAACATGATTTTAAATGTTAATTAAAACATCTTCATAAAAAAATAATAAGACTGAAAACGGGGATGTAGCTCATCGGATAGAAAGCCCTGGGTTTGACCCTTCGAAATGCATAAGTAGGGCTGGTGGTACATGCCTGTATTACCAACACTCACGGAACAAGAGGATCGAAAGTTCAAGACCATCCTAGGCTGCAAAGTGAGTGTGAGGCTGGCCCAGGTGACATGGGACCCTGTCTCTCTCTCTCTCTCTATATATATATATATATGTGTATGTGTGTGTGTGTGACATATATAGCATATTATTATATCTATGGGGAGGAGTTCTTGCAGTGAGACACAACTTCACTTCACTACTTGGTTTTGAAGACATTTTTACAATAATGTGGCTGTGTAGTCAGAAATAGCCCTGGCTAGGTAGGTAGTAGCACAAAACACAGGTTAAAAACACTTGTGCCAAGGCAGTCAAATTCCCCAGCAAGCTAATTACCTCTTGTACACTTTTCTAACAATGAACTTGTACATCAAATGGTCTACTGCAATGGTTCTCAACCTTCCTAATGCTGTGACTCTTGAATATAGTTCCTCATGTTGTGGTGACCCCAACAACAGAATTATTTCAATGCATTGCTACTTCATAACCATAATTTTGCTAGTTGAATCTTAATGTAAAAATCTGACATGCCGGATATCTGACATGCAAACCCTAAGGGGTCTAGATTCACAGGTTGAGAACTACTGGCCTATTGAAAATTTCTACTTTGGTATCCCACTGGTCTCAAAGTTCATCACACTCTGTCACTAACTGGCTCTGATTCCAGTGTCCCCAGCTCAGCCAAAGTCACCTTCATTCTGCCTGGCCAGACAATCTTCAATGAGAAGGGTAAATGGCAGGCCTCTTAGGCAACAGTAGCAAGTGGCCCCTTTCTCTACTGTGCTTCTTGAAACCTTGGATGAATAGTGTCTTCCCACATGGCTGCAAAATGGGCACCAATGCCCGCAGTGGTCCAGCCTATCCACCTGGAGACTGCCTTCCTTGTACAAATGGGAGAAGGGATAAGTGATAGAATGAGATTTCAAGGCTCTTCCTAGCGGCTGAGTCTGAAAAGGGGAAGCCACCTGTCAGTGTACCAGAGCCTTCCCTTCCAGACAAGGGCAGGGTTATGATGCATGTTAAGCATGAATGTAGTACTATATATATATCAAAAGAGATGAATGTGCTGTCCTTGAAAGCCAGTACAGTGTGGGAAGAGATGTATGGCTGGCTGCATGTGTAATCCACCCATCCGGAACACCCATTCCTGTCGTTCACTGTTTCTGCTGGGAGAGATGTAGTGCTGAATCAATGGTCAGACACTACAATTCTTTTTTTAATCAATGCTTGTTTATCCCTTTTGACCTCTCAGAAGAGTTGGCCAGTCTTTCTTTGTGCCTGGTCCTTGACCATTCTGGATGGAGACTAAGGACCATCTTTTAAGACAAGTTTAGAACCCGGCACATTGAAAATCCAGACTGGGATGCCTAGTGCTAGACCGGTCTTGATAGCCTGGGGCAACTCTGTGGTCCTGACAATCAGTCCCCAGCTCTCCAGTCATGTGTTGATTGCCTGGCCCTGGACCCTGGTTGTAAAGGGCTACTATCCTATTTCCTGTAAAGTGGCGTGTGCTTCTTACTTGATGCCAGCCCCTCCCACAGGAAGATGACGCTTGTCTGTCCCAGGACCTCCTCCTGTTGGAGCTCTTCCCTGACATCGGCTGCTTGCCTTCCTCCTCCCCACCTACACCTCCATTCTCATCACCACTATGCCCACCTACCTGTTTCCATACCACATGCCTGCTTGGGTCATCTACCAGCTGGCCCCTTCTATCACAGGTGCTCTTCCCAGGAGAGTGAAGCTAACAACTGTCTGTAATTCCAAGACCTGACACAGTTATACATTCAGGCAGAACACCAACGCACATAAAATAAAAATACATATTTTTTTTAAAAAAAGAATTATTGTAAGGCTACAGAGCCACGTAGTGTGGTGCTGGTGTGAGATCAGACAGATACATGTAAGATAAAGAAGAAAGTCTAGAATGAGAAGCACCTGTAATTTGACAAAGATACCAAGGTAATTCACTAAAGGACAGGGTGCATTGACATATCAAAAGATTAAGCTTTGGCCTCCTGGGCCTGTGACACAAACAAAGGACAATTCCTGATCACGGAGCACCATTCTTTATCTCAACCAACCCACCCCCAAAAGGCAAGTAAGCAAAATAAATAATTCTTAAAAGTTTGCTAAAAAGTCATGCCAAGTAACATTCTAGCCGTGGAACAGAATTGTTCAAGTGGAAGGAGGGCAGGTTTCGAAGGAAAAAAAGAAAATCGTAAAACATGAAAAAAAATATTCTAGGGCTGGGGCTGTAGTTCTGGGGTAGAGAACTTGTCTAGCAAGAGGAAAGTCGTGGTGTCTTAGTCACTGTTCTGCTGCTGCGAACAGAAACCATGATCAAGTCAACTCATGAAAGAAAGCATTTAATTGCAGGATTGCTTACAATTTCATAGGTTTAGTCCATCATCATGGCAGAGAGCATGTCAGGGGCACACAGATAGATACTGAGCCTGGCTCCAGCTTTTGAGACCTCAAAGTCCATTTCCCTCACCCAGTGACACACCTCCTCCAACAAGGCCACACCTCTTAATCCTTCTCAAAGAGTTTCTGATGAGCCAGCCCATGGGGGCCATTCTTATTCAAACCACCACACCTGGGCTCCATCGCTGGCAGCATACAAAAAACCCCAGAAAAACAAACAAAAACCCAAATCAGTGTAGTGGTACAGGCCCACCATAATCCTAGCACTGGAGAGATGGCATCAGGAGTTCAAAGCTTTCTGTGGCTAAATAGCAAGTTTGAGGATACATGAGACCCTAACACACACACACACACACACACACACACACACACACACACACACACACACACTCTGAGGGTGTAGTCGTTACAACAGATGGGGACAGGACAGAGGAGGAGTGACTTCTAACCATTATTATTAAGTAATATTTTAGAGCTGCTAGAAAATGCAACAAGAAAAATTCTCAGGATAAATGTGAGCAAATTAATTACAGTGACATAGTTTAAAAATTATTAGTAGAGGTCTGAAGAGATGGTTCGGTGCGTAAGAGCACTGGCTGCTCTTGCAAAGAAACCGAGTTTGATGCCCAGCACCCACATGGCAGCTAGCAACCTTCTGTAACTGCAGTTCTAGGAAATCCAGTGCCCTCTCTTCTGGCCTCCTCAGGAACCAGGCGTATACACAGTTCATATACATACTGGTCGGCAACCACTTACGTACATAAAATAAATCTTTTAAAAGCCTAATATTTTATTAGTCAAATTACGTTATTAGTACATAATATAAATACGGTAGGTATTTTTTCCCCAGCAAGTAGGTAGAAAAAAAATGGAAAAATGTTATATTTGCAATGGTGAAAATGTTACCTAAGAATAGAGAATGAAAGCACCAGGACTGGTCCAGAAAAGGTACACCTCTAGAGATGGTCCCTCTCTACTTGGATCTATCTGGACTGGTGGTTTCCTTCGGCCTGGGATGGCAGGAGAAGTAACCACAAATGGTGAAAGGTCCCTTTAGTCATAGGGGTCCTATCACGGCTACGTATTTCTCTTTTTTAATGATTTATTATAATTTTAAATACATTGGTGTTTTGCCTGAATGTGTGTCTGTGTGAGGGTGTCAGACACCCTGGAACTGGAGCTACAGACAGTTGTGAGCTGCCATGTGGGTGCTGGGAACTAAGGTCAAGTCCTCTGGAAAAGCAGCCAGTACTGAGCCATCTCTCCAGCCCCAAGGCTACATATTTCTAATCATCAAAGGACTGCATCTTTAAGACAGCAATTGTTAAAGACTGATACCTTAATAAATATCAAAAGCCGATCTGTCAAATCACTGTAGTTAGAGCTGAGGCGCCAGCATGTGATCAGGCAAAAACACAAATGGGGAACACAGTGCTTGGCAGCGGACTCCACAGCATTCCACTAGAAGTAGTGCTTCACATTGATGAGGAAAATGGCTCTTACAGTCAAAGATGGCATAACTGGTTATTGTTCAGAAAGTATATTAAACTTCCATCCCTTCTTACAATACACACTGAGTCATTTATCTGGAGTTTATGTGGATGTAAAATACTAAATAATATAAATACTATAAGGTGGATGATCCATGAAACAACATGTCCAACCAAGGAACAGAGGAAAGTTCTAGCTGAATCTGGAAACCTAAACCATCAAGGTCAGGACAGCTTTCTAATACTGTACCATTAACTTGATAAAGTAAGGCACCTTTGACAATTAGGGTTACCTGTCAGCTTGACAGTCTAGAGCAGTGGTTCTCTACCTTTTTCTTTTTTCCTCTTTTGAGACAAGGTTTCTCTGTGTGTCTCTGGCTGTCCTGAGACTCACTCTGTAGACCAGGCTGGCCTCCAACTCAGAGACCCACCTGCCTCCGCCTCCTGAGGTTCTCAGCCCTCTTTCTTTTCATGTCTTTTTTAAGTGATTTTTTTTTAACATACCCACCACTGTTCCCTCTCCCTCCACTCCTGCCAGTCATCTCCTCAGATCTCCTCATCCCTTCCCTTATCCACTCCTCAGAGAAGCTAAGGCCTCCCATCCCCGGGGAGTCAATATAGTCTGACATATCAAGTTGAGGTCCTTGTAAACACTCAGACATTGATGACTGCTTAGTTTCCAACACAAGAAACCATGAGCTACATTTTCCAGGTTCTGGACTCTCTTTTTCCACGTTTAGGTCTTTCTTGTGGTTCATACCCATTATGATATAATTTTTATATTATAAAGTATGCTCTGGTGACCCCATGGTCAGCCTAAATGTAAAGCAACACAAAAATTGCTACATCTTAACAGGAGCAAGATTCTATAGTGGAGGAGAAGACAGACACTCGATTCATGCTATTTTTTAGCTATTTGGAGCACAAAAAACCTAATGGAGGTCCCCAAGGGGAAGAGAAATGTGTAATGTTATTTTAATCCAAGTCCACAGGAAATAAACACATTGCATGTATGCACAGGATTTTCTTAAACATACACAGACACTAAATATGTGTCCAGGCATTTTTCATTGAGTTTAATTCACAGGAAACAGAAGGGAATTTCTGAAGGCAGGCTGGAGACTCATGTCCCATGTCTCAAACCCATTCATCAGGCCAGCAGCCTTGGACTCCAGAAAGCAGATAGATGCCAGTAAAAAAGAGCACCCCCCCACAAAAAAAAAAGAAAGAAAGAAACGATGTAACAGCACCGTCTCAGCTGCCTTTAACCACTCTTTAACTAACCCCCTCTCTGCTCCACAAGCCCTCTTCCCAGCTGGATTCCACCAGCTCCTCAGATACGTGGGTACCTCACATCCATTCTCTGCCTGGAGCCTTTTCCCTACCAAACCCATCCCAGCAACAGTTCAGTGAAGTCACAGGTTGGATTCCTGCCATCAAGAAGGTTCTCTTGGTCCAAATACTGCTAGTCTCTACCCAGAAGGCAGTTGAGCCTCCTCCAGCTGGCACCTCCACATCTACTTTGCTACAGTTTGGATATACAGTGTTCTCTGCAAGAGACTCACCTGTTGAAGATTTGGGCCCCAAGCAATAAATTGCTCAATGATGGGGCTTTGAAGAAGAGATTGTATATAGTGGATCCACTGGTGCATGGGTTCATCGTCTGAAGGCATTATTAGTGTAGGGAAAGGAGATTAGCAGGTGGGCGGGGTTGGAGGAAGAGGGTCACTGGAATCATGCCTTTGGTGGATGCTCATATCTCTGCCTTTCCTATGTTCTATGGCTCTCTGCTGAGGTGAGCAGCTTCCCCTGCCACACTATTCTGCCTCACCACAGGCCTAAAGCAAATAGAGCCAGCCCACCATGAGCCCTCTGAGACCGTGATCTAAAGCAAATCCTTCCCCTTCCAATCCGTTTTCTAGGGGTTTTGCCACAGTGATGGAAACATGTCACATTCACCTTTTCCTTTCTGAGACACATGTCAGTCATGGTCCCCATCTACTTAAAGAGTTCTAATGTGGGATTGTTCCTACTCTGGACAGAAAGAGGTCTAGATGTCCTCTGAGCTGTTCTTTTCAGAGTGTGGCACCAGGTAACCAGGCTTCTCCTCTTCCTCTTCTCTTCTTTGGATTGGACCTAGGGCATCACCCATGACAGACGAGACCTCAACCACTGAGCTATGTTCTAGCCTTAGCAAGAAGCGTGGTGGGCAACTACTTAACAGTATGCACTCCTCCAAGTGTTTTTAATCAATATTAAAGGAAGAAAGGTATATTGTGAACTAGAGTGAAGACCTCACATTACTTTAAAAGTGATCGAAAGATGGGGATTCAGTGGTCACAAAAGGCCAGGCTTGGTTGTATGAAATACCCAGAATGGACAAATCTCACAAACAGGAGTAGTCGAATGGTTGCTAGGGGGTCAAGAGGCAGAGCGGGGATGCCAGGGAAATGGGAAGTGACTGTTGTTAGGCCTGAGATTTCTTCCTGAGCAATCAAAATATTCTAATGTTAGAATACAGTGGTGTTTGTACCACTTCACAAACATATCGAAGCCCATGGAATTGCACACAGGACAATTTTATGATATTTAGATTATGTCTAAATCCAGATAATAAAAGAGCCTTTAAATATACTAATGCTCCAGGCCAGGCCCTTTCTCCCAGGGTTTGGGCCTTTATTTGGCTACCCAGGACAAACTTTAAGCAGTAATAAGGAAGTATGGAAATTCCAGGCTGGCCTCAGCAAGTCAAGAAAATGAGTCCTCAGGCTGGATGGTCCTCCATAAGTAGAATGAAGGGGTGGGGGAGCATTGGTTTTTTTCAGAAGGTCATGGAGAAAGAGGACTATGGATAATGAGTGTTAAGACTGTGGACACTGTTCCTGCCTGGGTAAGTGGCTGGGCCAGAACAGTGTGAAGAGGGCACAGTGCCAAGAGCTGTTTCACAAGGTTAAGCCAGAGCCCACATTTAGTTGTAAAGGCACTGAGGCATATGGATGTGACAGAGCAGATTTGACAGTGAAACATACAGTGGGCTGACTCACAGGCTTGGGATGAACATAGAGGGCCTTCTTCCTCCAGGTAGTGTGTGGGTAAGGACTAGGCTCCCCAGATGGGTTCTGAGGAAGATGCCTCTGGAGGTAGAGGGTAGGGGAGACATCTCCTTCCTGGGTGGAGAGAAACCTCAAAGACCATGGGCCAGACGGCACAGGGAGCTTTTTCAAAAGGAGGACTTAAAATGCCTTAAATTTACTCCAACAACACACAGTGAGAGCATCGTGGGACTAACTTGTACATAGTGAAATGGTCACAGCATGAAGTGCTGGCCATGGTCACTAAGCTTCTGGAAGGTTCTTAACCCTAACCCTAACCCTAACCCAACCTTCTGTCACTATGCATCTGGATCTTTACACAGCCCAAAGCCCCCAATTTAACACCTGGACAGTATCATTAGCTCCACTTGCCAAATAAAACGCCCTTCCGACTCTGAGTACCTCATCCCATTAGGCCCTCAACAAACCTGTGAAGAGGATGGTAACAATCCCCTAGTTCACAGAGAAATGGGTTTAGGGAGATGATACAGCAGCCCCCCCCCCATGCTAACTCCCTCCTGGGGATCAGTGCCGTTGCAAACACTCAGCAAACACAGGCGGTCCTGAGAGAGGACGTTCAAGCCCATTTCAAATATTAGCTCTGAGGAAAGTCAAGTTCTCATTCAAATGCCTGGTTACTAAGCTGTTACAGAATATTTGTTTATACAGTATGAAGATGTGTCACTGTGATTGGTTTAATAAAGAGCTGAATGGCCAATAGCTAGGCAGGAGAGAATAGGCAGGACTTCCGGAGAGAGAGAGGAACTCGGGATGAATCTAGGTGCTAGAGATGCTAGTGAGACACTGAGAAAGTCAGACATAAGGTACAGGGGAGAGGTATTTGAGCTATGTGGCAGAATGAAGATTAATAGAAACAGGTTAATTTAAATTATAAGAGCTAATTGGGAATAAGCCTAAGCTAAGGCCAAGCTTTCATAATTAATAATAAGCCTCTGTGTCATTATTTGAGGGTTGGTAGTCCAAGAAAGTCAAACTACACTCAGCTTAACTTGTCAGACCTATATTCATTCCTGCTACTGACTACGGGCACTGCGTTCTTTTTAAAAAAATTTTAAAAATATTTATTTTTATGTGAATTGGTGTTTTGCCTGCATGTATAACTGTGTAAGGGTGTCAGATCTTGGAATTACAGACAGTTGTTAGCTTTCATGTGGGTGCTGGGAATTGAACTCAAGTCCTCTGGAAGAACAGTCAGTGCTCTTAACCTCTGAGCCACCTCTCCAGCCCCAGGCACTGCATTCTCAAACACTGTGAATATACCTAAAGCCCCAGAACTGTCTCTTCTCTCCATAGGGAGACCGTGACCAATTCTAGGTGCTATCTGCTAATAAGAGATAGCAGCATCATTAGCTAGAACTTACTGAGAAAAACCAGCTTTTTCTTCGGGTCCTTTGCTTTTCCAAATTCTTACTGTAGTTCTTGACTGATTACTTCAAACAATTTTCTAAAAAGTTTTATTACTTATTTTTATGTGTATGAGTGTTTTTAACCTACATGTATGTCTATATGCCACATGCCTGAAGTGCCTGTGGAGGCCATAAGAGAGCATACAGGATCCCGGGGACCTGAAGTTACAGACTGCTATGAGCTGCCATATGGGTGCTGGGAATTGAACCAGGATCCTCTGGAAGAGCAGTCAGTGCTCTTAACTACTGAGCCATCTCTCCAGCACCACCTCAAACAAGTTTATGCCAACTCACAATCTCTTTGATGATCATCTTGTCAATTAGGCTGTCTAGGATGCACTCTCCTGGGAGATAGCTCAGGCTTGGCAGCTAGTGCCTCTACCTGCTGGGCTATCTCAGTGGATCATATGAAATAATAAACCTTATGAAAACTATGGGGGGTACTAGGGCTTGAATCAGAGTCCCTTTGTATGATGGACAAGCACTTTACCATTTGTTATAATCCCAGCCCTCACAAACATATTTCAATATGCCCTCAGCCACTATGCCTATCCCTCCCAAAGCTGCTATTTTATGTATATGCTTTGCCACTTGGAACCAGGCTAACTTAAGCCAGTCCAAGTGACATCTCTCAGGTGGGACAGATTCTGCACATGCTAGAAACAAGATGATTGATATTTAAAATCCGAGGTGGCATTTGGGTTGTATAACAGAATAAGTAAATAAATCCACAAGGACAGAGATCTAAATTAGTAAAAATGAGAAAGAAGGCAGCTTCTGAATCAATGGAGGGCCTTGCTCTGCAGACAGACAAAGGGAAAGACAGGACCAGACAAAAGGAAAGAGAATAAAGACCCCAGGCATGAGAAATTCCTGCAAGCCAATGGCGGATTTGAAATCAACAAAGGGACAGTCTGGAAATGGACCCTGGTGTGACACAAAGGTAGTGTGACTGAGTGCTGGGCACTGTGAAGATGTGGAAGACACACATTCACACATAGTTGGTGCAGTGACAAACCCAGAACACTGTGCCAAGCCGATGAAAATGGACAGATGTCAGGGGGTGGAAAGTGGCAATGCTAATTCAGAATGCAGAAATGCTGCTCTTTTTTTCCTCCCTAAGAGAAACTGGCCATTCACAAAACCTTAACTTCATTTAGCTCAAATGATTGCAAATTTAAATGAGGAGCCAGACGTCTCAATGGCTGGAACATTTCCATGAAATAATATCTAACTCGGTCAGACATTTTCTCTACCAGTATCACCCACTAAGGGCTTAAGTCTGAGTATTTTGTGTTAAAAATAGATTGAGAAAACGAGGAACAAATTCCATTTTACACATGGCAAAGTATACGTCTGTGAATCTCAGGGCCTACCGCTCAATTTATTACATTTATTCTTGGCTTTCTTTTAAAAATCTATTTTATTTTTATTTGTATGAATGAGCATTTGGATGTTCAAGGAGGCCAGGCAAGGCCATCCGATCCCCTGGAGCCGGAGGGACATGCAATTGTAAGCGGCCCAATGTGAGCGCTGAGAACCAAGCTCCATTTCTCTGCAAGAGCAATAAGAACTTTTATCCACTAGCAGTCTCTCCAGGCGCTATTTTTGGGTTTGTTTATCTATTTACTTTTGAGACGAGGCCTATGTAGCTGAGGCTAGCCTTGAATTTGATACACTGCCTTCACTCCTGATTCTCTCAGTGCGGGTGTATATGACAGTCTCTGTGACAAGTCCTTAGTTTACTATAAACCTTATGCTCAACTAGTATGTTTTTTTTTTTTTTAAAAAAATATTTGTTTATTTTATGTGAATTGGTGTTTTGCCTGCATGTATAACCATGTAAGGTTATATGGAATTATACATGTAATTCCATGTATATGAGGTTATACATGGAATTACAGATAGTTGTTAGCTGCCATGTGGATGCTGGGAATCGAACTCAGGACCTCTGGAATAACAGTCAGTGCTCTTAACCACTGACCCATCTCTCCAGCCCTCAACTAGTATGTTTTTTAAGCTTGGAGTAGTGCTTAAGAGCATGGAATGTGCAAGTGATGGGATTTTGTTTTGGCTTGGTTAGGCTGCCATGTCCAAGTGGTGAGTTCATCACCTCAGTTGCCTATGATGGATGCTAAGGGTGTGCTCACCTGACATGAGTCAGCTATAAGCAAAGGAGACTTTCAAGGTTTTAATAGTGTGAACAGTGTTCATTTAATCAGCTGAGTATAGGCTGACTCTCAAGAAAACCAAGAAGCAATTTTAGCTTTTGACTGGACCATCAGCTCCCACCCATGTTTCTAACCTGCCAGCCTGCCCTAAGAATGACCACATGTGTTAGTGTCCAAGCCAGTCTGACAAAGAAGCTGTAAGCAGACTCCTGGAGTTTGAGCACAGGTTACTACTTCCTTCTCTGGGTGAGAAATCCTTCATATTCCTGTGGCCTCACTCATAAATTGGTAATAAGCATGGGATCTATTCCTATGTAGAGAAAACACTATGAACATGTTTGAAAAGTCAGTAATTCTGAGATCTTTAATTCTTTACATGGGTGCACATGTGTGTATATGTACATATTTGTGTGGAAGTGAACATATACACTTTGGGTGAATATGCATGGGGGGAGTAGAGGCCAGAGGTCAGTGCTGATGGGTGGGAGGGAGAGGCTAGAGATCAATGCTGAGAATTCTCTTCAGTGGCTTTCTAAATTTCTGAGACAGAGTCCCACTGAACCTGGTTGGCCCATGAGAGTCAACCTGTCTCCCCAGATTACAAACTATTTCTAGCTTTTACATGGAATCCAGAATAAGGCCTTCATACCTGTCCAGCAAGTTGTTTGCTGACTGAGTCCTCTTCTCAATCCCAGGATCTATATTTCTTAGCTGGAAAACTAAAACTATTTTATCCCCAGCATTTTACCATTAACTAAGCATGGCCACTTTTTCCACGTCCCAGGACACAATAGCCTGGGGACAACACCCCTCAGGTCTTTGATAGCTCCTTTGAATGGGATGGGAGGGGAAGACAGCAGGCTAATCCTATATGTAGGGGTGATTCACCAAACCTGGGGTCAGTGCCCTTCTGGAACCTTCTTAAACGCTCCAAGTTCTCAGCTGCTCAAAACAGCTGTGTGTTAAAGTCATGTTATTCCTACTATTCGCAAGGGTTGGGCCTCAGTAAGGAGCCCTAACCCCACCCTGTGTTCCCACCAGTGAAATCACAAAGCAGAAGTCTGTCCTGGGGAATAAAGACCAAAGGAGAAATCAAAATGTTGCTTCATGGGTACGAGTTATGGGGAAGTATGTGGTGGTGGTGACATCCTTTTTATGGGACACTTGAGAGGTGCCAGCCAGACACTAATCTCAGGTCTCTACACCTATTAAATCATCTCATCCTCTGGTACACACTGCACCCACCATTTACATTTACTATCTGAAAGACAATTCACCTAAGGTGATAGGAAATAGCAGCATAGACTAAGGGTGTGTTCTTCCACCATGACACTCTGAGCCTGGGTAAGTACAGGCCTATATAGAAGGATTGACAGTGGTCCTTCATAGGCAGTAGTGATGCTAAGGGTTAGACAATTTATTTTCATAAAACAGGCTTCAAGGAATTAAATTAAACAAATCATAAACAACAAACCTTCCTGAATTTATTTTGCTAGACTGGTAGCTGTTTTCATACATCCATATTAGAAATTCACAAAATGCATACTTTAGCATTTCAACTTTTTGTCTTTTTGTAAAAGTTTTGAAGCAATCTTAAATGAGTTCCTATTTACTCACAAGCAGTACAATAAATAAATATCTGCTTTCTTTAAAAAAAAAATGAAGCTCGGGGCTGGAGAGATGGCTCAGCGGTTAAGAGCACCGTCTGCTCTTCCAGAGGACCCGGGTTCGATTCCCAGCACCCACATGGCAGCTAACAACTGTCTGTAGTTCCAGTTCCAGGCAAACACCAAGGCAAATAAATAAAATAAATAAATAAAGTTTAAAAAAAAATGAAGCTCACTTATAGTTATTTGCTATCATATGGCACCAATTTCTTTCTACAGTACTTCACATTGACAAGGCTTTCTGTATGATGGCTCTACAGGCTTCCACAAACTCATTCTTTTCTGAAATCGTGGTTTATGGAGGGAGGGAGGACAAGATACCAGATCCTACCAAAACTTGGAAAATTATTTTTATATGAGAAAGACAGACTGGGTCTCGGATACTCTAGTCTTAGTGTTCTAACTAGCCACCTCCAACTACTCTTCAAAGTTCTAATTAAAAGAAAAATGTCATATGTGTTTACCATGGCACTGAGCATTTGAATCCTGCTCAGAGGAGCCAAGTGGAGGCCAAGGAGGGTGGAGATGGACAGAGGAGAGTGTATCAGAGACGAAGGCTACTTCAAGTTCACAAAGCTAATGCTGGTCAGCTGTGTAAACTCATCTTTCTGCATGAATTGTTTCCAGATAGAAGAATGTAACACACGGGATTCAAGCAACTGCACCGGCTCATGCCAGAGTGGCCTAGAGACCATGCTGAAACCTCCTGGGTCCCTGGGGCAACTCCAAAATTATTTACTTAACTGACGTCCCTGGTTTCATGGAAATGAGAGCTGAGAATGGCACCCCAGAAGTCCTTTATCCAGGTCCACCTGTCTCTGTTCTTCCTGTTATAGGGGTCTCATAGGAGCAGCCCCAGCTTCTGCTGGGGTGGAAGGTGGGGAAGTAGGGGCTGAGGGCTACTGCTTTCTAGCCCTTTTTCTGCAGAAGCCAGCTGAACACCCCGGCACCCCTGCCCCCAGACTCTCCTTCCTAAGGGCTGTGCCGGATATTCACAGAGCACTCCCATAGGATCAAACCTAGAAAAATCTATAGGCATGGTCAGCATGGCGGCTCGTGGTCAGCATGGCGGCTCATGGTCAGCATGGCGGCTTATGGTCAGCATGGCGGCTCATGGTCAGCATGGCGGCTCATGGTTTTGGCACTAGGGAATCTGAGGCAGAATTGCTGCAAGTTTGATGCCAGTTTGGGCTAAAATGACTCCAAAAGCCCAAACCAAAACAAACCCCCAAAATTCATAGATTTGTCACAAAAAGAGCGAAACAACAAAATAGTCCCTCTCATAATTTTTTCCTTTTGAGAAAAAGAAAAAAAATCTTTCAAAAGAAAATCTCTCTATTGTCAAACTTGTTTCTGCAATGTTAAAATTTTGACTTTCATATACCAGAATAAACGTATTCAGATATAAATACATGCGGGTATATACAGGTAAATGTGAGTGTTTGTTTAAAATTTAATAAAACTGTAGTTAAAAACATCCAGTGAGCAGCATTCCAGCTGGCCTTTGGAGACTAGTTTTGTAAATTCTGAGATGCACCATCCTTTTAAAAACGAGCTCTGACTTACTGACTTCCTATAGTTAGTCTGGTCCTTGGGGAAATGGTCCAGAGATGGATAACCATCCACCTCCACTGTCAATTCATACTTTAACTCACAGACTGGCTAAGAAAGGTTTCAAGGTGGGGTTAGGAGGACTAAATGGCTCATCAGTTAATTTGATGGCAGACCTAGATAATGATTGGTTCTATGGTGTTTTAGAATTTAGTCTTTCAATCATGAAGTGAAAACATGTCTGATTTGCTTTTTGTTTTTTGCAAATCAGGCATAATTGAACTTTATACCTAAGATTCACCTTTAACTTATGGCTGACAGAATTAAAATTATGAATAACAGAATTCAGGCTTAGCTAGTTCTCATGTCAGGGTGCTGCATCTGACATGTAAGGTGCTTAAACAGCCAGGAATAGAGAGGGCGTTTAGACTGAAGATCTGGTGTTGTTTACACTCTGCACATCAGCTTTCCTACAAGGCAAGCAGCCACGACCTATACCATAGCTAATCTTAGGTCAAGAGACAATATGAGTGAAATCTGCAAAAAGGATGCCCTCATTTGGGTGTGGTCACCAGTAAAGGGAAGCTTTGAGTCCAGGAGGCAAATTCTAAAACCCAAGAGCGCGCACCCTTGATGTGTAATCCCCACCACTAAAGTTTCTCCCCAATTTACCCCCAAACCTCATCAGCCCTGAAGGCTCATTTAGAAGCGTAGCAGCCCCCAGACCTGAGCTCAAGAAGGTTTGGGCAGACAAAGCCTCCTTTGCGCCACAGCGACCTTCGGCCTCTGGGACTTGCCACGCTGCCTTGCTGCTGCTCCACGCCACTAGCTAAACTCATCGTCAATCGCGTAAGGCGGGGACAGACTCGGCAGCCGATGCAACACTGGAAGCCGGGGGCGGCGGCTGTCCTCGGGTTGTGAAGCCCGAAGGAAACATACAACTCCCACTCACAATTCCCAGGGATGCCAGGTGCCCTAAGGCAAACCCCAGAGACAGCACGTGCTCCAAGGTTTCTCAGAGAGCGTTTTCTGCACCACAACACCTCACCCTTGAATTCTGGGGCGGGGAGGGGGGCTTGCTTCGACGACAGGCGGACACTATGCAGGCTATTGTTCTCCGGGTCTCCGGGGCGGGAGACGCCCCCCCCCATCCGCCTCCCGGGCAGCATCTGCCGCTGGGCAAAGCCTTTCAGCTAAACGTGAACAGGGTGTGCCGGGGGGCGCTGCTGATTATCATAAAATTCTAAAGGAGTCCCCATAGGTTGTTCCAAGCTTAGAAACAAAGCTCCTAGCCGAGCCAGCCCAGCCTCGTCGGGGACCCGCCACCCGAGCTCGTCTGCCCAGTCCAAGGACCACGCCCAGCTTAGGCGACTGGCTAAGAGCTGAGGATCTTCAAGCAAAGACTCAGCCCTCCTCAGCTGCCTGACCCTCTCCCGACGGATGCCCCCCTCCATGAAGACCCCTCCCCTGCGCAGTCTCAATGCCCTCCCCATGCCTGTCTACTCTCCTCAAACCCGGGAGGTCTCCACCCTCCATCGTCTCCCCCGCTTCTCATTCTTCAGCCCAGCCTTGATTCTCGCCACCTGCGCTGAGCTTCAGACCCGCCCCCACCCACTCTTCAGTCCTTCCCAAGGCATGGCCTCCCATCTCAGATTCGATCACCTGTCCCCACCCAGCTCCCTGGATTGTTTTTGTTTTTTGTTTGGTTGGTTTTACTCAAATCCAAGCCTACGCCCCCATTTATCCCCTTCGCAGTGCGTCTCCAGCCAGCTCCCCAAGCCCCTGGGCGTCGACGCCTCTCGCCCACCAAGATCGATGCTGGTGTCAGACAGGGCTCCAGCGGAGAGGGACCGAGGACTGCGCCGCTAAGGGCTGGGCAGATGCAAGAGGCCTTTGTGGCTCCCGCAGGTGCCTCGAAGGCCTTTGCTCTGCTGAGGGACAGAAGAAACAGACAGTTGGGGTTTGGTACAGGTTGGGCAGATCTCAACCCAGAGGCGAAGGGAACCAAGGAGGTGTATCAAGGCGGTGGGTGGGAACCAGAGACAGGCGATCAAGGGATATACCGGAGGGCAGGTCGGCCACTAGAGAAACACCCCCCCCCCGTAGTCCCACCCTTTTAGCCATTTACTATATATTTACCAGCGACTACTGGATGCTAGGCGTGAACCCCTTCAACTGGGCAGCCTCCTCACTCTAGTTATTTGTAAATCTCTCCAGCACACATTCAACACCTTAAAGCGCCGCTCGCAAGGCACCAACCAAACCAAGCCCCGTGGGCGTACAAAGAACCAGTTTAGCGTCCCACCTTAGCCCGGACGGCTGCCCCAATCCTAAACATCTCTCTCTGAGGCCCGGGGAGCCGAGGCGCATCCCGATTCCCTCCCTTTTGTGCGCTTCGGGGAGAAACAGAGAGAACGGAATGGATGCTCCAGCCCGGGAAGGTTAAGCCCACCACCCTCCCCTCGCCATCACCCACTCCTCCAGGATGCTGCGACTGTGCGGGTCTGTCGGTCGGTCTCTGGGTCTCGCCGCGGCGCGGTAGCTGCGGATGCACGGGGCGGGAGCGGCTGCTAGCGCGCTCTCTCGGTGGCCGCCTTGCGCGCCTGGAGCTGAAGTCCCGAGTGGCGAGCGGGGGTGGGGATGGTGGTGGGGGCTGGGAGCCGCCTGGACCAATCACGGATGCGAGGGCTCCGCCCCAACGCTCGCCACCTCGCTCTAGCAGGTTAGGGGGAGGCGGGACCAGCAGCGCCCCGCATCTTTCGCGCGGCCGCCGCCTCTGGGACTACAAATCCCGACAATCCCTGTTGCATGGCGGGGTCCGAGAGGGGACAGAGGGCACGGCCCCACAACCTCTACAGCCCCCAGCCCTCTAAGCGCCATTCTCTGCATTCCTTTCGGGTCCCATGGTAACTAGCGACTCTTCACAAAGCCCCGGCGCTGAGTCGCGCAGCTGTCCTAGTCCCCTGGGAGGGTATGGGGCGGCTCCCAAGGACACATCGCTTCCCCTCCCCCCTGCAAGACCCCACCCGAGGGGCTGAAACAATGCGGCGGCTGCAGCTCTCCGAGGCTGCGGGTCCCCATTTGAGCCACCGGGTTAGCGCTCTACCGAGTCTGACGCAGGCGGGATGGCAGGCTGGAGAGGGCAAGGGTGGTCGTTATAGGAAAACTGCACTCATAAACCGCGGGAACGACCTCTCTGGGTCGCCTCGGTTCGCATCTGCCCTCTCTGAGTTCTCGAACCCACGGTTCGTTCTCTGCATGAGATGTCCAGCTTCAAGATGCCTACCCTATTTTTGATATCTCTTTTAAAAGATAGTGAAATTTCTGGAATGTGCGTTTGTGCGAGTGCGTGTGTGTTAAACCCAGTTCACATCAGTATCACATACTATTTTATTCCCTGGCTGTTGATTTCACGGTCTTGTTATGTAGCCTCTGCTAGCTTAGAACTTGCAATGATCTCCTTGCCTCTGTCTCCTGAATGCTGGGATTACAGATGTACACACCTTAACCAACCAAACGCCCAATTCCCTGAGCTCCGTGTTTCGTCTGTAGTTATGGTGACAGCTCAAATATGGCTTCAGAATTTACCTCTTTTCACTAGACGCCCCCTCAAAGGTGTTGCAAAACCGTGTTGAAATGCAACATCGATTTCTGCCCCTCACCCCTACCCTAGATTCCTGGGGATCTCCAGTTACTGTTGAAAAAGAGGGCTCCTTCCAGGGCTTCCCTTGGTTCCGTGGATGCGGATGTGGGTGTAATCCCTTGGCTGCCTTCCTGAGATGTTTTTCTCTACAAGGATATTTTCAAAGAAAATCGTGCTTTATAACTTCAGTTGGAAAAAGTGGGATCCACTGAATTTTAGCAAAATGTACACCAGCTCGTGAAAACCCAGTCCTCCAAAGGGTGCAGTCCCACTTGACAATTTATTTTGGAGGGGTTTAGGGCCACACGGCTTGCATCTAGGGCAGTGATTTTCAACCTTCCTAACTCTGCGACCCTTTAATATAGTTCCTCAGGGTGTGATGACCACCCCCCACCACCATAACATTATTTTGTTGCCACTTCTAGCTGCAATTCCGCTAGTGTTATGAATCATAAATGTAAACAAATATCTGTGCTCTTCAATGGTCTTCGTTTGACACCTCCCCCCCCTCCCAGATTGTTATTTTGTTTTTTTTTCTGCCTTCTCTTGGTCCTGTGTTCTGGTAGTGAACCTCCAGTTAGGGCGGTCCTCAAAACACCCCAAACCCTAGAGAGCCTGGGATATGTCTGAGAAAATTTCTCCAGGTTAGGACCATGCCTATGGCCTCCCCAGCTGTTCAGGGAAATTTTTGTAAAATGTATTGCGCCTTAGGAAGGTGTTTGTAATCATCCAGCTAGCAAGGTCTTCGGATCACCTTTTGCCTACGGTGGAGGGAGCCCCCTAGTGGCAGTAAGTATATTCTGCAGCATTTAGTTGGGTTCGTATTTGAATGCTTGATTTTTCTCCAGCCTACCTACTTCTGATTGCTTGTTGGCCCACAATACTGATAAAAATCTTACCCACAAATCTGAGGTTTCAGGAATCATCACTACTTGATTTTTAGTTATTTTATTTTTTGTTTAATTCATTCTCTCTTTAATTTAGAGCGTAGAGCCACCTATCTCTGGGTTTGAATCTTTGTTCTTGTCACATGGATACTTGACTTTGTCAAAGAAACCCATCCTGAGACTTAGCGTCTTTGTATACCTACCAGAGCCATCATGCATTTCATGAGGAAATTTGGATAAAAGGCATAGCCCATGGTCTGGCATACATAATGTGTACTCACAAGTGTAACTATTGTTTATTCAAGATTGTAGAGCAATGTGAGGGATTGAAAAAATATGACACTTCCACAAGAATATCCACAAAGGTCACATTGGTGTGACTTACTATAGAGCTCCTTATTTAAGGTCAGATAAAGTAGATGAAATCAGATGAGGGAGAAACGGGTCTTGAACCCATCACCATGAAATGGAGAAGCCATGTATCATGTGGCTGCTGACTTGATGGGTGGTTCTGAGCAGGGATCAGATAGTCCAGGATGAATGAGTATAAGCCGTGGATGGGGGAATCTAGGGGTGTTTGGGAGACAGTTGAGGACCTTCCCAAAACTCCAAACTCAAGACTATCCATGAATGGACATTGTGGGAAGAGACTGGGGCCAGTCCCCATAAACCCCAAGGCTGCTAGGTGTTACAAGTCCATGTGCACTAGGTTTGAAAAAACCTTACAACAAACGAGAACAAGGAATGTGTTGGGACTGTCATAAACAAGGTCAGTTAGTCTACAACACATCATTTCATCCTTGCAGCTCCACCCAGGGCGGTAACACTTCTCATTTCTTACGGCCTCAACTTACTCTGATATGCTCAGAAAGTCACACTGTTCTGAGAAGCAGAAGAATTCCAAAGGACATCTGCTTGGTGGAAAGCCAACTTCTGCTGCTGCTGGGTGTTCCTCCTCCCACCCCAGGAGGCTGGCCCTTTGGAGTAAATGATTCCTGCACGGTTTATCGACATTCCACCGGCCTCAGACAGTCAGTCTATCCCCTTCCATTTCAACTGTTTCTCCTCTAGTTCCTTCTGGGAAAGAGGTTCTCCAGGATAAGTAAGAAGCTGTGTGAAAATTATTCTTCACTGAGCAACATAGCCTTCTATGGGGTGGGATTGAAGGAAGCTTGGAGGTGAGTGGGAGGAAGGGAGGGAAGGGGAACTGTGGTTCATATATTAAAAAAAAAAAAAACCTTTTAACTAAAAAGTCAAAAAAGGAATAATAAAAAAGATCAAACCAGAAGTCACAGTGTATTTAATTCAGTTGAATATTGACGTTATTACTTTTGCAATTCTTACAAAATTGAAGTAGTCAGTCTGAAATTCTTAGAGATTTTTCTCATATCTTTGTTTAAAAATTGAAAATTATTATTCAGTAATATAAATCTTATGATCTCTCTAAAACAGAAAAGAAGGAACCTTTAAATTAGCACTGTTTATTGTAAATTTAAATGAATCAAAGATGACAGAGCCTGAGTCAAGAAGTTTGCAGGGATGGTTGAGGCCACTCAGACATATTAGTAAGCAGCAGGCTTGTTCAATAACAAACTGAGACACCGAATAAAAAAAACATTGAATATTAAATAGAACAAAATAAATTTCATTGAAAGTTAAAAAAAAAAAAAACAAAATTCTTCTTCACTGAGCTGGCTGTGGAGGGGCACACCTTTAATCCCAGCACTTGGGAGGCACAGGAAGGTGGATCTCTGTGTGTTGGAAGCTGGCCTGGCTCCAGGACAGCCAAGGCTACATAGAAAGACCCTGTCTCTATCCCCAGCCCTTGAAAAGGGCTAGCCTTCTCTTTTCTCCTGCTTCCTCACATTTCTCAGCAACAGGCTTACTGGAGAACACTTTGAACTCTGTGTAGCCATTAAAATAACTGTGGTGAGCTGAGAGTCAAACCTCTGTGTCTAGCTCATTGTCACTGAGCAGGAGCCAAAATAGGGACAAGAAAACAGGGTGGATATTGGGAGAGAAAGAAGAATACAGAAAGCAGGGGCAGGGGTGAGATGGGAGAGTGTTGGGGCAGGGGTGAGATGGGGAGAGTGTTGGGGCAGGGGTGAGATGGGAGAGTGTTGGGGCAGGGGTGAGATGGGAGAGTATTGGGGCAGGGGCGAGATGGGAGAGTGTTGGGGCAGGAGATGGGAGAGTGTTGGGGCAGGGGTGAGATGGGAGAGTATTGGGGCAAGGGTGAGATAGAAGTGTCAAGGGCTGAGCTCTTGCCTGATTTGTGTGAGGCCCTACATCTAACTGCCACACAGCAAACAGACGATCAGCTCCATAAATAGGGGCAGCAGGGAAGGAGATCGAGGATCTGGCGGGGGCCGGAGGTTTGTTTAGATGAAAACACCAAAGTTAGTTCTGGTCGTCACCACTGTCTGAAATGCTGAGAACACTCCAGAAACTAAAGGCCAGCCCTTCAAGCCTATGGTGTGGTTTTATTTATTGTATTTATTTTTTAATTGCAAATTTGAAATAAAAGTTTGTCTTCTTTTCCAATCAGAAGGGTCACCACCTGCATCATGAAGAACTGCAGGATGATTCTGCTCTGGCCTCGTATTTGAAATCCATAACTTGAAACTTGAATTTCTGTCGCGCACACAGGGACCCTCCAAGTCAGAAGGAACCTAGAAATGACTGAGTCTCACAATGCCAGCGCTGTACAGGCAGGAATAATGAAGTTTTGTTTTCTGCCCCTTTTTCCCTCAACAAAATTTGCCTGTGTACTAAGCAAGAATAATAATGAGGCAGAGAAAGCAACTGTCGGGAACAGGGAGTTTAAGAGATAGATCTTTAACAATCTTTTTGTCCCGCACCCCCCACAGCACATGGCCTCATTACACACACACACACACACACACACACACACACACACACACACACTCGCCCCAGGAGCTGAGGCCATTGGAAAGAAACCCAGCCTCTGCTCCTGAGTAGCTTATAAAATTTTGTTTTTGTTTTTCTGAGACGAGTTTCTCTGTGTAGCTTTGGAACCCATCCTAGAACTCCCAGTGTAGAGCAGGCTGGCCTCGAACTCACAGAGATCCACTGCCTCCCAAGTGCTGGGATTAAAGATGTGGGCCACCAAACCTGTCTTTTCTAGTTCATTTTTGAACCAATGTGTGTTAAAGGTGTAATGTCTGTTTCTCTTTTATTTTTCTTGCATGAATATGCCCATTTGTTAAACAGGCTGTTCATTTTCTATTGAGTTACCTTTGTGTCTTCCTAGAGATCAGTTTCTTAAATTTGCGTGGCTTCATTTTTCTGGAGTCCTGGGGGAAGAATACCTCTCCCCTGACTCAGAAGCTGCCCTCCAGGCAGGAGGTAGTGCCAAGTGTGAATCCACTGTCAAGGATGTCATCGCCCCTGCTTTATCCAGAAATATTTAAAATCATATTAACCAACTACAGTGCTACCCTGATCTGTGTCTTGAGGGCCAGTTCTCTGTGTGCCATTTTTTTTCCTTAATGGAAAATAGACTTTTCTCTTCCACAGTATATCCTAACCACAGCTTCTTCTCCCTCCACTCCAGCCCTCCCCACCTACTCTCCCTCCATGTCCCCTTGAGGAACGAGTCAACCTCCAAGGGATGACAGACAGACAGGATGAAATAAGGTACAATGAGACGAGAAAAAGCCTTCATATGGACGCTGAACAAGGCGACACAATAGAAGGGTAGGGTTTTAACCGCAGGTAAAGGGGGCAGAGACAAACCCACCCCACTGTCAGGAGTCACAGACACTAGCTAACGCATATGCAGAGGACCTGGTACAGACCCATGCGGGCCATGTGCTTGCTGCTTCGGTGTCTAGGGGCCCATGTGAGCCCCACTTGGTTAGTGGGCCGTGTTCTCCTCCATCCCCTCTGACCCCAATCTTTTCTCTCCCAGTTCTGCAGGCTTCCCTGAGCTCTGAGGGGAGGACTCGATGGATACCTGTTGTAAATGGTTCTGGCCTGGACTTTCCAAGCCTAAACTAGAGGTTTGGTCTCACTCTCAGCCCGGCTTTGCCTCAAATAATCACACACAGGCATATATTATTTTTACGCTGATAGACCTAGGGCTCAGGCATATAATTTGCTAATGCTTGCTCTCAATCTAACCCACGTTGTTCAGCCTTGCGGCTCAGTACCTTTTCTCAGAGCAGCATTTCCTCTGGGTCTACTGGCAGCTCTTGCGACTCTGGCATCTGTGTCTGGTGACTGTGTCCACTCTGAGATGTTCCTGAGTTTTCTTAGCCTGGTAGCCCCACCCATACTTCCTGTTTGCCTTTGGCCAATCAGCTTTTTATTAAACCCGTAGGCGGGACAAGTATTTACATTACCAGCATAATCCTACTACAGAGACCTCCAATTTAGAGTCTCTCCACATACGGTCCAGCTGTACTGTACTTGCTCCCATCTGCTGCCAGAGGAAGCCTCTCTGATGATGACAGATGCCGTTCTCCGTAGGATAACATAAAACTCCCTTCTCAGCACCTCTTCTCTCTTGATGGAGAGAGTTCTTGTGAACAAATAACATAAGCAGACAGCACCAAGGACATCTTCATGTGTGCTGAGCTCTGTCTCAACATAGTCTCATACTGACCTAATGTGGCCAAAGAGGACATAAGGCTGGAAAAGAATTGTTTTGATCATGGTGGGAGAAATATTCTTACCAGCTGGCTAGCGTAAGAAGGTGGAGGCTGACACTAAGACTCACTACCAAGCTGTTCTGAGACGTGATCTCACTATGCAGCTCAGGCTGGTCTCGAAGTCACAATCCTCCTGCCTCAGCCCTCTGTGCTGGAATTATGTGTGCCCCACCAGGTCCAGCTCCCAGTAAGTATTCATGGTAGTTTGTGGTGTTCCCAGTGTAACCCCAATCTGTCTTGAGATCAATTCTCTGCGAGAAAGAAATTGCTGTGGGTCCAAGATCTGTTGAGAACCTTGGGTGTATCCCTTATCTCTTTAGCTCACAGGACAGGACATTGGGGGATAAAATAAATTCCAGAGTGAATGCTTAACACTTGGAGAGTTCCAGGTGAAGGTAGAGGTCAGACTTCAGACCAGATGGCCTACCCATGGGAGACTATTTGACCTGTGTGTGGTCAAAGGTGGGAAGAAGGAAGAAAAGTAACATTTATCCATGTTGCTGTAGGTTCAAAGTCTTTCGAGAAGGTTCTGTTTTCATACCATGATCCACGTTTTATCATTCTCAGAGACTTTTTTTTCTTATAAGGTCCTAGGTTTAAGAATAACCCCTGAAGAACATTCCAGAAAATTAAATGGCCTGAGAGCATGTGGCCTGATATTGCACTGAAATTTGCTCACAGTAAGTAAAACTCAGTTTGGCAGCTTTAAAATGTGTTCTTTATTGATTCCTTTTTATTGTAGAAGCAGGTTTTTATTTGCTGTGGGAAAATTATAGAGGATAAAAAAAAAAGTCCACACCTACATTTCCCTTCTTGAGAGAGAATCACAGCAAAGATTTTGGTATTATATCTCTCCCCCCAGCTCTTTTGTTCCCTACAGACAGGGTCTCATGTAGCCCAGGATGACTTCAAATGCCCTAGAAAGGCTGAACTTGAATCCCTGACCCTGCTGTGTCCACCTTCCAAGGGCTGGAATTAACAGGTATGAGCCATCTTCCTAACTCATTTCTTTGCTCTCTTAGCATATTTTTTCTCATTAAAAATAAGATGATATTTTAAATGACATTTGTTTAGCTCCCCCCTCCACCAAAAAAACCTTTCTGTCTTAACTCATTTTTTTTTCAGAAAAAAAAATCTTAAAAATGGTTTTTAAATCTGCAAAATAATGACTGGGTATCTTTTTGGTGGGATGGGACATTGTCTCATGATACTTGTCATCAGGTGTTAATATGACTGAGTCTGAGACACACTGAATTATAAAGACAGTTCAAAAGTACCCCCCTAACATACAGTGAATTGTTAGAGATTTCATGTTGGGATGATTGGGTTCAATACACTATGCTCTTAAAATTATTTTTTTTAATTTTAAAAACACAGCTCTTAGATTTCTAGAAGACTCTTCCCAGGTCCTCCAGTTCTTAGGCGCCTGCACTGTTCTTGTCTTTGGAGAATTTGCAGCTCAGCAATGGAAGAAATCTACTTGTGGGAAGCCTGTCTATAGGCTGGTGAATGAGTTTTTCTTGAAAAAGATGAAACTGATTTCAATTCCCGTGGAAGAAGCCAGTCTGTTAGCAATTCCTTGTTAGTATTTTCAGTTTTCTGTCTTTTGGATTTCTCTCTGACCCAATATGTATAAGGTATGGGTTCCCACCTCAGTCCCATAAGTTAAATAAGCCTTTGTTTGGTATGTGTTCCTTCTATATTATGAACCAATAATGAGTCATGATTTTGTTGTTTGGAAAGTGTATTTTAGCCATTGTCTTTTAATGGCTGTGGGAGGTCTTGCAAAGGTGCCCAGTAAAGTCACCTGAGAGGCCAGCCAGGTAACTTACCAGAGAAGCTCACTAGAGGGCTGCTGGCACAGCCTGTCTCTCCTCGGCCTTCAGAGTCACCCTGTTTTCAGTTACTTTTCTCACGGTTCTGACCAAATATCCCGTAGAAGTGACTTATGGGAGTTACTGGGGCTGATGGTTTAAAAGTGTACAACCATCATGGTGAGCAGGGTAGGGTAGCCGAGACAGCTCTCTCCACAGTGCTGGGATAACGAGGCAGCAGCATTTCACATCTTGGTAGATCAGTTAGTAAAAAACTTTAGGCTGGAATCTGAGGTAGGTGTAAGCCTCCAAAGCCCACCCCTAACGGTCTGCATCTCCAGTTAGGTCCCATGTCCCACGGGTTTTAGAACCCCATCAGAAAGTCTGCAGACTACCTGGAAACCAAGTGTTCACACACCTGAGCCAGTGGGATCATGTCTAATCCAAATCACAAGACTGCCAAGTGGGAACTTGAGAGGCTTTCTCCTTCATCACCTCTTTACAAATTTTTGTCTTTTGCTTCTCCTGCCCACCAGGCCAACATTATTCCCCTGATGGCAACAATGACTACAAATGTGCATTTATAGCTTGAGCATTTGAGGATCCCCATAAATGGATGGTAGAAACTGTTTTCTTCTATTGAAAGGCATTAGAATTTCTTTTTGTTTATGTGACTATTGGGGACACAAGTCCATTGAGACAACCATGTTCATTGGGAAGAAAAATATGTCTTTGTCCTCAGAACTGGTAAATTTTGTGTTTACACATTGTTACATTGTTAAGTATAAACTTACTTTTTTTTGGTGATTCTAGGGATGGAATTCAGAGACTAATGCATTGGGCTAGAGTTAGAGCTCAGAGCTCAGTGGTAGAGCACATTGCAAGGTCCTGGGTTCCATCTCCTGTCCCATGTGCAATCAATCAACCAACCAACTGATTGATAAGGTAGTACCAGAGACTGGTGCATTTGGGGTTAGTGTTCTGTGGCTGAGCTACATGTCAGCTCTTATATGTACTCTTGGTTTGCCACAAAAGCTGTTCCAAGTATCATATGAGCCTGTGAGTTCATGTGTTAGTAATATCTATAAGCTTTTACACCAACAGCAATTGAATTCTGTAAATGTTATCTTGAATATTTACCACACTATTCGGGTAGTTAAAAGCCTTCAGTAAAATTCTAAAAGTTAACCAATAGCAAATGATATAGAATACTGCCATAAATTGGGCTGGAGAGATGGCTCAGAGGTTAAGAGCACTGACGGTTTTTCCAGAGGTCCTGAGTTCAATTTCCAGCAACCACATGGCTCACAACCATCTATGATGACATCTGGTACTCTCTTCTGTATTCTATATACATAATAAATAAATAAATCTTTAAAAAAAGAACACTGACATAAATCATTAGGGTAATTTTACAGTTAGATATTGTGCTAATTTTTATGTGTTATATAGAGTTTGATTTGTATATTGTAGAGAAGGCCTAGCTTTGAGGTATGTGAGATGATTAGTCTACATTTGTCTACTGGATTTGGAGTCACCTAGGAGACACACCTACAGCTGTATCTGTGATGGAGTGCCCAGAGACATTTAACTTAGGAAAGACATCCTCAGTTGAGTGGTGCCGTCTAAAAGGGAAAAGAGGGGAAGGCAGAGGAGCACTAGGCTTCCCTCTCTCGGCTTCCTGATGGGGAGTGCGATGACATCCAGCAACATCCGCTTCCCCATCAGGGTGGACCATAACCCTCAGTCTATAGCCCAAAATAAACCCACAGTAAGATGCTTCCCTCAGAATTTTGTCACAATGAGGAAAAGAGTAGCAGTCAAGGGGTTCTACCTGTCTGTCTGTCTGCCTGCCTGCCTGCCTGCCTGCCTGTCTGTCTGTCTGCCTGCCTGCCTGCCTGCCTGCCTGTCTGTCTGTGTGTTTGCAGCAAGGTCTTACTGGAGCCCTGGCTGGTCTAGAGCTTGATGTGTGGCCAAGGATGACTGAGAACTGGTATTCCCACTCCAATCTTTTGAGTATTGGGATTCCTGGCATGCTCCACCACACTTGGCTGAAGATGAGTCTTTCTGTCACTTTCAAAAGGTTCAAAAGAAGCATGTTCAGCCATACAAGTTGTGTTATGTGTGTTTTTCAGAAAATATGTATGTGACAGACATGTCTTAGTTATCCAGCCATTAATTTTCTTTGTCAAATAGAAATTATTTCAATTGTCTACTATCATTGATATGTGAGAACATTCTAGAGACAATAGTTTTAAAAAAGTAAGACTGTGTGCATTCTTAAAAAAAGAGAGAGTAGTAGTTTCCTACTACAGCAATTCCCACAAATTTTGGTTATGGAACCCTTTGCATACATTAAAAATTATTGAGGCTGCTAAAGACCTTTTGCCTTTATGGGCTACAGTTACTAATAATTAACACACAGAAAATTAATTCAGAATTTTAAAAAAAATGTTTGCTGGAAATAATGAAGTCACTGCATACTAATGTATTTTATGAAAAATACTATGTTTTCCATAAAAACGAGAAGTGGTATCATTTCGTACTTTCAAATCTTCATCATGGATAGCTGAATAGAAAATTGCTGGATTCACATATTGCTTTGGCATGAATCTCATTTCTCACACGTCTTATAGTCTCATTCAACGCTCAAAAGAAAATAAGAGGGAAGAAAAAATGTTTTATTAAGTTGGGAAAATAGTTTTGAGACCATGTACAGCCCCAAAAGGGTCTTGAGGACTCCTTTGGGGACCTTTTGATGACACACTTCAAGCATCAGATTGTTCTAGCACATAAATGACTATAATGAAGGGTAAATTAAGAAGTGGTTTTTATTTGCTTTAATCATGGACAGCTGTGCCTGAGAAGATGCTGTATGAGGATTTCCTTTGGAAAGAGGGTAGACACTTGCCAGAAGTAGAGAGAAAAAGGAGGAAACCCCTGCTATTGGGGTTCCAGAGCCTAGTCCCCTGGAGGGAAGGAATTGGGGCATGATCAGTGGGGTTCAGAAGATCACGAATATGAGCAAGTTTTCATGCTTGGACGTGAAAAAGGTTTTCAGATGTGGTAGGCCCGGGCTGCTCCTGTGGGTATCAGGGAGGGACCCATGACCTGCCCTTGCCCCTCCTCTGCCTGTGGTAAGTACAACAGACTACACTGATAAAACCAGCCAACTTATAGCAGAAGTACCTCCACCCCCAGAGAACCAAAATTCCCTGAGATTAAGTTGCTGCCACTACTCTTGCTCCAACTGAATAGCTCCTGAAATAAAACTTGAATTCTGAGGCTTGGGAGGTGGCTTGCTTGGTCAAGAGTCCACTGTACAAGCATGGGGACCCGGGCTTAGGAGCCCATGTAAAAAGCCTGGTATAGTGGCATAAGTCTACAACCTCGTGAAGCCCGACTCTCTGTAAGGGATCTTGAAGGCCTGGGAAGCCATGTTGGGTGTTGGAAGCAGGGGAAAGGTCTTCTAGCTGCAGCTCAGAATTGGAAGGCAGGAGGGAGAAAGGCTGAACTGGCCAAGCCTCTAATAGCACCCCAATGGAACGATATCCAGCGTAAGAACGGCCTTCAGGCTGGAGAGATGGCTCAGAGGTTGAGAGCACTGACTGTTCTTCTAGAGGCCCTGGGTTCAGTTCCTAGCAACCACATGGTGGCTCACAACCATTTATCTTGAGATCTGGTGCTCTTTTCTGGCACACAGGCATAGTGGAGGCAGAATGTTGTATACATGGTAAATAAATCTTTAAAAAAAAATTAAAAGAAAAAAAAAGAATGGCCTTCATGGGCTAATCCTAGACATAGAGGGAGAGGCACCCAGCCTGCCCCAGGCCCTTCTTTGCTGCTAAGACAGAGGCTTTGCCTATTTGCTGCAGTGCCTGGGAGAGAATTAATTTTCAAGCACATGAATCCCTACTTTCTGTTGGCATGAGATGTATTATGTCACAGGCTTTCCTCTTGTAAGTAGTCCCTGACTGAGGCATCCGTGCCTTTCCTCCTACAGAGAGGTGCCCACGGCTGAGGAACTCATGTGTGGGTCAAGGTAGGTGGGACTGGGTATATCTTGGCCTGTGTTATATATGTGGCCACTACTTGATACCAACATAATATCAACATTTAAATTCAGCAGTGAGTTTCAGCTCTTCCTGCTGAGACTGGCACTAGAGTCTTAGAGAAGACACAATTAGAGGCACATAGAAGAAGGTCACTAAGGTCACAAAGTTCAGCAGGGGAGTGGGAAAGCCACCCTGGGAAGGTAGCTTTTCTTGCGACATTGATTGCATGTAGGAGACTGTGGTATTCAGGTTGGGAAGGTGGTCTTGTATCCAGAGGCCAGAACTGAGAAGTGGCCCTGTTAGTATCCAAAGGTCTGGATCATGCTTGTTTCCGATGCTAATTAAAGAATCAGAGGGCAGGAGACATCTTAGCACTTCAGGCAGCAGGGAAAGTCTGAACTCGGCAGGTGGAAGGAACAGGTGGGAAAAAGTTATTAAAGGTGGAGACACTGGAGGTCAAGAGCACTGGCTGCTCCTCCAGAGGACCCAGGTTCAATTCCCACGGGGCAGCTCACAACTGCCTGTGAACCTATTTCCAGGGGAATCTGATATCCTCACACCAGTGCACATAAGTAAAATACTTTTTAAAGGTGGAGAAGCATACAGGCACACCAACCAAGGCACACATAAAGACCCCTATCTCTTCTGGAGGAGTAGGGGACTTATGGGCCTTTGGTGGCTGGGAAGGAATCCTATCCTCTTAGTTTATACCAGTGCTTCTCAACTTGTGGGCCATGACCCCTTGGTTGGTTGCCCAAGACCATCAGGAAACACAGATATTTACATTACAATTAATAACAGTAGCAAAAATGCAATTATGGAGTAGCAGCAAAAATAATGTCATGATTGGGGCTCACCACAACATGAGAAACTGCACTAAAGGGTTGCAGCATTAGGAAGGTTGAGAACCATTGGTTTAGACTAAGAAAGGGTGGATGATAAGAACACATCTTGGAGTAAACCCTCCAAGATTATCCCTGAGCTTATTTGGCTAGCCTGGATTGGTTAGCCAGAGAATAGCCGATGTCCCTGTTGGTAGAAGAAAAAGCTTCTGACGCACCCAAGCCTTTGTCTCAGAAAGAGAGAGAAGGCTGGAAGCATGATGTTATTTATCTATCTGTGGCCCCTTTCTCTTTTTCTGTTAGGGATCTAACCCTAATCCTTTGTACCTTTTGGTTCTCTTTAGAAGGGATTAATGCTGTCAGAGTACAAAAGTCTCGGAGACCCGGAGATGGAGCCTCTGAGCTGTTAGAGAGTCGCTCAGTCTTTGCAGACCATAAAAGAATGATGGTCTGCAAAAATATACAATGGAAAAAAGTGAGCATCTTCAACAAATGGTCTTCATAACTGGATGTTAGAATGTAGAAGAATGCTAATAAATTCATATATATCACCCTGCAGAAAACTCAAGTCCAAATGGGTCAAAGACCTCAACATAAACCCAGTTATACTGAACCTGATAGAGAAAAGAGGGTAATACCCTTGAATGCATTGGTGCAGGAGACCACTTTCTAAATATAATACCAGTAGCACAGACATTGAGTGCAACAAATAATAAATGGGACCCCTGAAACCGAGAAGCTCTGTAAAGTAAAGGACACAGTCAATAAGAAAAAATGACAACCTACAGAATGGGAAAAGATCTTCACCAACACTACATCTGACAGAGGGCTGATCTCTAAAATATATAGAACACTCAAGAAACTAGATGTCAAAAAAAACCACGGAACCCATTTGGAAAATGGAACACAAAGCTAAACAGGGAATTCTCAAAGAAGAATTTCAAATGGCTGAAAGACACTTAAAGAACTGCTCAACATCCTCAGTCATCAGAGAAATGCAAATCAAAACAACTCTGAGATACCATCTTTCACCTGTCAGAATGGCTAAGATCAAAAACACTGATGACAGCCTATGCTGGAGGGGATGTGGAGCAAGGGGAACACTCCTTTATTGCTGGTGGGAATATAAACTTGTACAGCCACTTTGGAAATCAGTATGACAATTCCTCAGAAAACTGACAATCTACCCAATGACCCAGCAATATCACTATTGGGCATATATCCAAGGGATGCACATTCTTACCTCAAGTGCATTAGCTCAGCAATGTTCATAGCATTATTTGCAATAGTCAGAACCTGGGGGCTCAGCGGTTAAGAGCACTGACTGTTCATCCAAAGGACCTGAGTTTGATTCCCAGCATCCACATGGCAGCTAACAACTGTCTGTAATTCCAAGATCTGACACTCTTACACAGTTATACATGCAGGCAAAACACCACATAAAATAAAAATAAATATTAAAAAAAGAATTACTTTGTATTGCTTAAAAAAAAAAAAAAAAAAGATAGGATGATGGCCTGGAGAGCAAGGAAGAAATTAGACTTCCATGACCAACCTGTATGTGAGGACCAGCTTGTAGAAGAGCCCAGGGCAGCTGAGGATTCCAGCACTCTTGATGGAAGGCAAAAACCTTCCTGGGGAAGCTCCAGGATGGAGACTGGCCTGAGGAGAAGGCAGAGAACTGGGTTTAAAAGCATTGCATCAAAAAGACCCAGGAAATTGAGCAACTTGTGGGACTGTGAAATAATGCAACTGAGAATTTGAAATCCAATGGGAGCGCTAAGAGTCAGCGGGGCAGTTTTGGGATCCATCTGCTGAGGCCCCTTATGAATTGTAGCTATTTCCTCCAGGTTGGACACCACTACCATCTTGTAATAGTGTGATGACCAGGAAGGAGATGCCTAAGAGATTAGGGCTATTTGCATTTCCGTGTGGAGAGCCTGCAGGGATGCTCAGGAGAGCCCAATAGCCACAATATAAAAGGGAAACAATTGGCTTGGCAGTGGTGTGGCTGCCAGGCTCCTCCCGTCACCTCAGTACCCAGCTTGGGTCCCTAAGCTGAACTTGGGAGAGTCATTTCTTTCGTCTACCATTGCCCTCTCTACCTGGATAAACAGACATTTCTTAACAAAGTGGCACAACCCCTCAGGAGTGAGGTGTATAGGGTCAAGAAGGAAACTTGGGGAATGCCTGGTGTCCCAAGTCAGAGACCTGCTGGGGAAGCTGGGCTAGTGCCCATCTTACCGGCACCACAGGGTAGGAGCACAGGGCTTGCAGTGTGGGAGTTGTTTTCACTTCGAGCAGGTGGTAGTTGGGAAGTAAGAGCATCAAGGGTAAAGGTTAGTGCAAGGGAAGCATATGGGACAGGAGGGACTGGTGGGACCATGTGTATGTTTGCAGGGGGCTGGAGAGATGGCTCAGAGAGTAAGAGCACTGACAGTTCTTCCAGAGGACCTGAGTTCGATTCCCAGCAACCACATGGTGGCTCACAGCCATCTATAATGACATGTGGTACCCTCTTCTGTATACTGTATACATAATAAGTAAACATTTTTTAAATGTCCTTGCAGGAAGCCAGAAGGGTGTGTGTGTGTGTGTGTGTGTGTGTGTGTGTAGGAGAGTCCTGATGGAGCAAATGATGGAAAGGTGTTGGAAACATAATAATACCATTTCTATTGCTGCAACAAAACACCATGACCATGGAGCAAGTTGGGGAGAGAAGGGTTTATTAGGCTCACACTTCAGCACTGCTATTCATTACTGAAGAAAGTCAGGGCAGAGACTTAAAACAGGGAAGGATCCCCCAAGCGAGAGCTGATGCAGAGGCCGCGGAGGGGTGCTGATTACTGGCTTGTTTCCTCTGGTTTGTTCAACCCACTTTCTTATAGAACTCAGAACCAGCAGCCCAGGGACGGCCCCACCCACTGTAGGCTGGGTCCTGCTCCATCAATGAGAATGAGAAAATGCCTTAGAGCTGGATCTCATGAGGCATCTCCTCAGCTGAGGCTCCTTCCTCTGAGGGCTCCAGCTTGTGTCAAGCTGACACACAGAACCATCCAGTTGACTGGATGGATATCTTAAGGAGAAAGTAGTTACATGAATAATGCTCAGAGATCACTTGCCAGTCTTACTCAGGCCTTCAGGGACTGGCTCTGTCTGTGACCTTGTATCCTGATGCTGGGACATCCTAATAGCAGCAACAGGCTGGGATGGATGATGCTCCTCTGGAACAGGTTCATGAGCTCTCTTGCTTTACCCTTCTGAAAAATGAGGCCAGTCTTTCCTGCATGTTTCCCCAGGGTGTCGCTGAGGACATGTGTGAAAACCTTTCTGGAAACCAGAGAGAATCACCACATGTTGGCGATTATTCTGATATCAAAGGTAGTTAGTAGATGAACTGCAGTTCTCCTAGGTGGCTTCTTCTCAGAAATTTAGGGGGGGAAAATCAAACTTATTTTGGAATGCTTTAATGTCAGGAAGTCACCAAGTAAATCTAATACGTCACAGCACATCAGTCTCTCTGCTTTGCTGTTGATGGTGACCAATCCTGCCCAATAGTCGGTGATAACCTTTTGGAATTGCTTAAAACCCCTGAGCTCCTGGCCCTGAGCCTGGCCTCCTTATTGCCACATGCTTCTCCCCCATGTATGATCCTGAAACCAGGGCCCCTATGATGGTGGCTTGAAGCAAAAATCCTATTTATGTCACTATTGCTACTTAATCTTTCCCAGGCTGTCTTCTCCTAGTAATTTTTTTTTTTTTTGTGTGTGTGTGTGTGTGTGTGTGTGTGTGTGTGTGTCTGGATTTTTCATTCCACCATGTGCAAATTGAGGATTGAACTCAGATTCTCAGGCTCCGTGGCAAACACCTTTACCCCCACAGCCATCTCACCAGCCTTGTCCCAGTAATTATCATTGCATCTTGGATCTACCTGAGTTAGCCTAAGGCAACTAATTCAACCCCTGAGAATTCTAGTCCGACCTACGGAGCAGTGAGGATGGAATCAGGCACCATTCACTCGGCTCCCCAGGCACTTTCTCATCCTTATAAAAACCCAGCTCCAGCGGGGAGGGTTTGTCATGGTGATGAAGAGATAACGATGGAAAGGGGCACCCTGGTCTGGTTCATGGAGCTATAGGGTCAAAGTCAGAGCTCTGTCATTTCTCTTAATGCTTCATTATTTCCTGGGGAAAGTGTGATTCTTAACACCCTTTCTCCATTGTCACTGGAAAGAAAGGAATATCAGCTCACATGAAAGTTCTGGAAACAGAAAGTTCTGAGTTAAGTGCTCTGCCCTCAGGCCTCCTGGTGTTCTCATTAACTAATATCTGCTGCAAATCTGATGCTCTAATGGGTTTGTCTTCTTCCATCACCCATGCCCTGATGTTGTTTCCCTTTTTAAAAATTTTTAGATTAGAACTTAAAAAAAATTAAAGTAAAAAAAAAAAAACAAAAAAAAAACAACTGAGTCTCCAGCTGCCACTTTGGTACCACGCTTTGTTCATATTTCCCTCCCCAGCCTCCTCCTGCCTGTCTGCTCCCTTTCCTCCCCAGCCTTCTCCGCCCTGTCCACTTCCCCCACTGTGCTGCTTCTGTTGCTTCAGAATTAGGACTGAGCAGTGGCATCTCAGGTCTCTTGTCTCCCCAATTCCCTTATTGGAAACAGAACCCTTTCTCTGCAGATTCCAGCAGGACAACCTTCTACCCCTGAGAGTCTTGGCTTCTGGCTCATAGAGGCTCAAGGTCCAGGCATCTTGCTGGTGTCTTTACCTGCATGAACCTAGATGTGGCCTCATGGCTGCTGAACAGTCTGCCGAGGCCGCCATAATGAAGGACTGCAGAATTATCATTCTGCTGAAGTCCTGAAAAAGTCCAGGCCTAGAGGCTCAAGCCTGAGGTCAAGGATTTATGAGGGTTGATCTCTCCGGAGACACTTCCCATTTGCAGATTACCCTCTTTGTCATGAGTTATCACATGGTTTCTCTCTGTCTCTGAATATCCTTCCTCCCTTTGAAAACATGTCACCATCCATGGCTATCAAGGAAATCGTAAGCAAGACTATAAGAAGTTTTCACCTCCAGTTAGAATGGGTATTGTCAAGGAAACACATAGACAGACAGACAGACACATGAATAGGAAGACACACACACACACACACAGAAACACATACAGAGACACAGATAGACATGGACACACATAAAGACACATACACATATACAGACAGACAGACAGACAGACATCCACACTTGCTAGTGAGGAAGCAAAGGCTGATGAAGAGGAATCCTTATACTCTCTTAGTGGAAATGTAAATTAATGCAGTCACTATGGAAATGGAGGGTCCTCCAAAAAAACTACCCTAAAAATAGAACTACCATATGGTCCAACTATAGTAAGTACTCCTAGCATGTACTAAAAAGGACCCTAAGTCAGCACACCACAGGGACACTTGCACATTCCTGTTTATTGCTGCACTAGTCACATAGTGACATTCTAGAATCTGCCTGTCAGTCTGCCAACACATGAACAGACACAGAAAAATGCAGTAACCTACAAAAGGATTTTTATTCAACCATTAAAGAAAATAAAATGATGCAATTCCAGGAGGCTATATAGAGCTGGAGATTATCATGTTCATCAAAAAGTTCCAGGGGACTAATTGATCAGGGACAAAGCAGGTCATAGGGCAAATACAATCAAATCATATTATACACATATGAAAATCTCATAATAAATTATATGCATTTATAAATTAATTATGTATTAATTAATAACATGCATTAATTCATCCTCTTATTAAAATGACATCAATCCCATTGGGCTGGGACCCACTCTAATGACCTCATTTTGTTTCAATTGATCTAAAGACTCTGTGCTCAAGTACAGGCACAGTCTGAAGGTACTGGGATTAGGCCTTCAACATCATGGGTTTTTAGGCAACAATTTGACCCAGAACAAGGCCCAAGAGGCTATTTTAGAGGTATCCCCCAAGCCAGTCTAATAGGTTTTCTATAACAATAATAGGTATTTCTGCCGACACAGTAATCCAGATCAAGCCAAATTGAAAGGTTAAAAGAACAGGTTTGTTTGAGCAAAGCAACTCCTGGCTGAGTCCTCCAGCCCCAGAGAGCTAGGTAGGAGAAGTCACCCCTCCCTCAACTAAAGCAGGAAGTTTATATGTCCTGTAGGCATGGAGATGATGGGAAGGGCATAGTCAGAAGCTGAGTGCTTTAGGCAGGAACTTGGGATGCTGCTAACTTCAGGGGAGGGGCTGCCATAGCAGCCAAGGATGAGGAACTGGGCTTTTGGTGCCTTTTCTTTGTTGGAGATTCTCTGAGAGGGTGGGGTTTGTAGAAGAAAGGAGAGTGAGCTGGGGGTTCCAGTTGAACACAGTCCTCGGTCAGGGCAGTTACAGAGGACAGGCACAAGAAAGGTCCCCAGCATCCTGCAATCTTCTAGTACTTACCTTTGGTGGTCACAAGAGCTTGGCCCTTCTTGTCCTCACAGTAGTCAGGAGTTGAGCACTAAACCACTCTAGTTGGCTCCTAGTCCCTACGAGCCACAAGAGTGGTTAAGGAAGATTTGATGGCAGGGGTTCTGAAAGAGTGTGCTGGCTACTTTTGAGTCAACTTGACACAGCTAGAGTCACTGGAGAGATGGGAAGCTTCACTGAGAAAAAACGCCTCAATAACATCAAGCCCACAAGGCATTTTCTTAACTAGTGTTGATGCATGAGGTCCACAATGGGCTGGGCCACTAGAAGCAGGTGGGGCCTGTATCCTTTAAGAAAGCAGGCTAAGGGCTGGAGAGATGGCTCAGAGGTTAAAAGCACTGACTTCTTCCAGAGGTCCTGAGTTCAATTCCCAGCAACCACATGGTGGCTCACAACCATCTATGATGAGATCTGGTACCCTCTTCTGTACACTATATACATAATAAATAAGTAAATCTTAAAAAAAAAAAAGAAAAGAAAAGAAAAGAAAGCATGCTAAGCAAGCCTGAGAGAACGAGCCTGCAAGCAGCACCACTCTGGGCCTGTGCATCACCTCCTGCTTCCAAACCCTCACTCTGCTTGAGTTTCTGTCCTGACTATGGATATAGATGCATAAGCCAAATAATTGCTCCCAGACTTGCCTTTGGCCATGGTATTTCATCATAGTAATAATAATTGTAACTAAGGTAGGGAGGGTCTTCGGCTAGGTCTGGTACCTTCTGTTTCCGGCCACTTTGAATAGCATGATATTGAGGGTCTGCCGGCTTCTCTTTGTTTTTATAGAGATGCCTGTCAGGCCAGAGAGGTATGAAGTCTGTTTGGTAGAGTCTCAATGGAGAGGATTAGAAACAGTTGACTACCCTGGGAAGTACTGAACCAACTCCTAGTCAGCAGAGGATCCAAGCAGAGGCCGGACAAGTTATAGGAAAGGAGCCTGAGGCACGGTGTGCCTAGAGTGGAGGACATTGAGAGTTTCCCCAAGCTGGGGTGTTAAATTATTTAAATTTTAAAGTGTATTTATTATTATTGTGTAGAGTGGGTGAGAGAGGGTAGATGCATGTGCTATAGTTACGGATGTAGAGACCAGAGAACAATTTTATGGAGTCGTTTTTCCTCTTCCACTTTTATGTGTGTTCTGGGGACAAATTCAGGTCCCCAAGCTTGCAATTTAAGTGCCCTCACCATCGGCGCTGTCGTGAGCACATCCCGGGTACTCTCTGGTGGTCAGTCGGAGGCAGAGGACAACAAGACTCAGACACTCGAAGGCGGTTCAATACCATTTACTAATGCTCAATAGAATTCCACACAATGCCATAATTTCACACAATATACAATCATACGACCTGTCCGCCGCTCGTATCCGTGTCCTGGGTCCTTCTCTGGCGCCGCGATGGTCCGTGACCAGGATCGGAGGGAGTCTTGGTGGAGAAGTCTCCTCCGGTACCGCAGAGTCTCTGAGTGTTCGCCTCCATGAAGCTCGAATCAAGCTCGTCTGCGGTCGGTTGGGTCGCTCTACTTATACTGCTTAGTAAACAACCTTCTTACATCTGCTTATCTCTTTTCTCACAAACATGTTTTTACTAACAAATATTTTCCTCATAGACAACTTGTTTTTCTGTACAAATATTTTCCTTCTTTCCTTCTCACTCACACGCACACACTGCTGACGTCACTCGGGCCTCCTCTAGCTTGTCCCTTGGACTTCCATTTTATGCTCCTTACAGGCGCCATCTTGTTTGCCCCCAGACTAAGAGTATTTGAGTCCATAAAAGTGCTTGAGAGAGCAGATTTTAACTCAAAGCACTTTTATTTTAACTCAAAGATATTATACTATCTGTAACGTCTCTTGCATTTTGTGGTGGAATCTGGCTCCAGTTTGCTGCTCCCGTTCCTTGTAGTTTCCATGGAAAAGCTGCAAGCACCAGCATATCATCAAGAGCAGAGCCATGTTTTCAGTTCTCTGGTGTATGTATGTGTGATCCAATAAAGCAGAGAGAGAGCCCTCCCCACCCTCTCCCTCCCTCCCTCCCTCCCTCCCTCCCTTCCCCACCTCCGTATATGTCTGCACTTGGATATCCAGTCTGCTTTCTCTGCTGATATTCCTTGCAACTCTGGGACCCTCTATGTGTGATTCTCTGTAACTGGTGGTTTGTTTTCATGTTTAGTAATTCATAAACACGGAAGTCTCTCAGTAGAGAAATTTTACATATTGGTGAATATGGTCAATGGTCACATTCGTGAAAGAAAAGGAGGGAGGGAGGGAGGGAGGAAGCAGGAAGGGAAGACATTAAATATGTTCGTGCCAACTCTTATTTCTAATCTCCTTACTTTCTTTTTTTTTTTGTTTTTTAAACTTTATTTATTTATTATTTGCCTTGGTGTTTGCCTGGAACTGGAACTACAGACAGTTGTTAGCTGCCATGTGGGTGCTGGGAATCGAACCCAGGTCCTCTGGAAGAACAGTCGGTGCTCTCAACCGCTGAGCCATCTCTCCAGCCCCCATCTCCTTACTTTCTAAATATTCTGATTGTGAAATAAACCTGCATGGATCAGACCTCTCTGGGACTAAAGAATTTCTAAAATGACAAATGGATGAAACAGAAACTCTAATGCATATAGGATAACATGCATCCCAGCCACAAACCATCCCTCCTTCCCTCCATTTGCTCATGTGTTCATTCAATGTTTACTCTAAGAGAGCTGGGCTAGGAACTGGGAAGACAAATGCAGATGTAGAAGCTTTGTGTTGCAAGAGCCCAGGGTCTAGCCAACTGTAGCTAAAAGACTTTCCTTCTCTTTGGAGCTGTCTTCATTCTTTTTTTTTTTAATATTTATTTTTATGTGAATTGGTGTTTTGCCTGCATGTATAACTGTGTAAGGGTGTCAGATCTTGGAATTACAGACAGTTGTTAGCTGCCATGTGGATACTGGGATTCAACGCAGGTTCTTTGGAAGAACAGTCAGTGCTCTTAACTGCTGAGTCATCTCTCCAGCCCGCTGTCTGCATTCTTTATAAAGACTGAAAGTCCATCTATATTATAATGCTATAGTCTCACATTTACTGAATTTAGACTCTAGGGTGTGGCTGCTTAGCTCTTCTGAGAATGGCACATGTAGCTACTTTGTCACAGAACTGTGTCTGGCTTCATTTGGGACCTTAAAATGAATTGTAGTAAGGGCTTCTCCGGGTTGGTACTCCATACCTGGGCAATTGGTATCTGCCCTGTGAAGCCAGCCACAGGCACATCATTTTTGTCAGCAGCTGTTGCTTTGGTCCTCAGCCATAATTGTCAAATCCAGATCTGGAAGTGCATGGTGCCCTCTGCTGGCTAAAGGCTCAGGATTTATGCTTTTACTCTCTAGGCTCTGCCTCACCTCTTCTCCCCAACATACCATGAGTTGAAGTGGTTTGGCTCCTGGTTGATTTTTCTCCAGGAAACTGTTGGAAGGTAGGGAATAAAACACCCATGGTTTGCTTACCTTCAGGGATAACTACCCTGACATTCTTACAGGCCTGAGTTCCCTAAGGTAACTTGCTTTGACTTTCTGTTTGCAGTAATCTTGAAGGATGCAGATTTGCTATATTTCCTAGACTTGGGGGATTCATAAGGTGGCAGCCTGTCATAGAAGCCAAGATTATTTGTATAGTCTGTGGTGGTTAGTGTTAAATGTCACCTTGACAGAATTTAGATGGGCCTCTAAGAATGTTGGTAGGAGATTGTATTAATTGAGGTATGAAGACCCACCCACTATGGGCAGCACCATTCCCTAGCTGGGATCTTAGACCATATACATGAAGAAAGGGAACTGAGCAGTATGCA
Source organism: Sigmodon hispidus (assembly GCA_004025045.1). Classification (NCBI taxonomy): domain Eukaryota; kingdom Metazoa; phylum Chordata; class Mammalia; order Rodentia; family Cricetidae; genus Sigmodon; species Sigmodon hispidus. Next base: position 57,450 of record PVIH01008122.1, read on the forward strand.
TTCAATGCTGTCTTCTGACTGTGGATGTGACCCTACCTTCACAGACTTGTGTTATGAACTAAAATAGCCCTTCCCTCTCTTTTTGGCTTTTGTTAAGATATTGGTGTTTTATCACAGCAACAGGAAAAGCCAAGACACAGCTCCTTGCAAGATGGTCTTCTTCGTAGGCTGTAGAGCTAAGGCAGCTTCAGGAAGAGGAATCCACCTACCTCCTATGAGCATCACAGATATCTTCCACCCCAGCCTTGCCCCACTGAATTGAAGTGGCTCTTGTCCCTGACTTCCTCTACTTGGTTGAAGCTGTCAAAGAGCACAATGTGTCTTTGGAATGTGCAAACCCTCCTCCCTGGTCTCAGTATGAGGTACTTGTGTACCTGATGAACCTCAGTGACACCAGACATTGTTTGGAAGAGAGCCATGTGCTTTGTGCCTATGGGGTGTTACCATACTTAATTTACAGACTCCCCTGGTGGTTTCAGAATGCTGCAGAATTCAAAGACTGGGACATGCCCTCAAGGATCAAGCTGAGGCAAAGTAAAGAGGCTGGCCTGCAAACTCAATTCTGAAGAAGAGGAAGGAGGAGGAAGAGGAGGAGGAGGAGGAGGAGACGATTCATCAATTTATTCCTGGGACATCTGCTGAACATTTCTGGTTCATCACAGACAGGTGCAGATTGTAGCCCATGGATGCTTTCATGATGGAGTCTTATGTCACCCAAGAGCTTGGGTCTCCAGGAACAACAATGTCACCTGGGAAGTTGAGTTTACCTTTTGAGTTTAACTCTGGAAATGAGGTAAAGAGGCCAGGCAGGCATGCCAACAACGTTGTCAGAATGAGAACCTAGCTCCTTTCTTTCTCAGTAATGTCTGGTAACCTTTGTAAAGGTCCAAAGAGCCCCAGCCCTGGGACAGCTCCTGTGAGGGCCTGCCAGAAAAGGGGAGAAGAAAAGGTTCTCTAGATATGTCACGGTGGCTTTGATATAAACTTTGACCCAAGTTGTTCTCTGTTGTCTTCTAGCATCTTCTGCAGCTTCCGCTGGCCAACCTCCCAGAAGGCAGCCCAGGAGTGATTATCTCAGGATATCCTCAGGATAATGAGTACAGCATGTCTATGTAACTTGTAGAAAGAGGGATGCATCACGGAAAAACCTGCTACTTGCATAGCTCCATGTTTACCAAATAGCACAGTAGCACATATTTGTAATTTCAGCACTTGGGAGGCTCAATTCAAAATCAGCCTCAGCTACACAGTGACATTGAGGCTACCCCTTTCTCAGAAGAAAAGAAACAGAAAAAGACATGCCCATGCTGTATTTCTCTTAATTTCATTTCACTTATGTTTGGTTGATTTGCATATATGACATGGTATTTGTAGGTTTTAAACATGAAAATATTAAATAAAGCACGCTTACAATCAGCAAGCAAGAATGTGCACACATGCCCAAGAAGTGAAGAAATGAGAGATGATGTTTGGTGACCCAAAACATTGTCACACGAGAGTTTATTTAAGAGAGTTCCCAGGCGGGTACAGAAACAGAAGCAGGACAGGAGAAGAGAGCAACCAAAGCATGGCATCTCTTTTTAAGAGAAGGGGTATGCACGGGTTTACACAGCCACGCCCAGGGGCGTGCCTCAGTGCAAGGTGCATCCCACCAGAGCCGTGTTGGCTCAACCACATGGAGTGCCAGGAATACTTACATCGAGCCCTGTGATCACAGATGCGTGCCACTAACCGGGTTTATGTGGTGCTGGGGATTGAACCTAGGGCCTTGTGCATACCAGGCAAGTACTCTACCAATTGAGCTACACTCCCCAGCCCACAACCTACTTTAAAAAGAATGGTGATAAGTTAACCACCTCTTAGTCTTGATTGTAATAATCAAACAATTGAAGACATGTTTTCCTCTCTTTAGTTAAAGGGAGAAGACATTTAATAGTTTTCTGGGATCTCAGAGAGCATAAGCTAAGGACATTTATACTATGTATTCCAAATGCCAAAATTGCTTTCTAGAACTTGATCCCGTGGGTAATGCTGAGTCTCCCAACACTAAAGAAGGCATGGTAACAAAGCTTAGGTTAACAGAAGACATTTACATTTGCTCAAGGACTGTGTTAAATTGTTTCAAAGGCACCTTTGGGCCCTGAAAGTCTATGGTGGGCCTGGGCTAATAAGGGAACAAAGACAGCTGAGGTGTCACCTAAAAGAACCTTTAGCTCAAAGGGAAAAGCACCTTGAGACATGGTGTCTTGGATTTAGTGTCACTCCGGTAACTGCCTTGGCCTTCCCTTTTACCTTTTGGGAAGCTCTCTAGATCTCACACCACCCAAAGGTGAGGCTTGGATACCCTTTCGCTTTTCTCTCCCAGGAAACCCTATTGCCCTGGAAAATTCCACAACCGAAGTTCTGCTCTCACAGTCCATGCAAAAGCTCAGAGTTGCAGACACTCGGAATCCAAGGTACACAGGGATAAATGGAATTGATTGTTTTCTTTTTAAAAAGCAATCCATTTAAGTAGCTAAAGGCCTATGGTGTTTGAAAGGTGCTGACCGGGGCTGGGAAGACAGGTGATCAGGAAGCAGGGTGGCTGGGAGCCCACTGGATGGGCTAAGTTAAGCCAAGTAGACTGGAGTCAATAGGAATGCTGCTAGATGCCAAGGTAGTCAAGATCGTGTCTTGAATCAGATCCCAGGGACATGAATTTAAAGATTTGCAATAACCAAGGTTGCAGAAATAACTTAAATTGATCCTACAAACAATTAGGAATTAACTTCTTCCCTTGGGCATCATGTGGGTCAGCAATATTGGTCCAATGTGGGTGGGGGAGGGGAGAAAAGCCCTTGGTAAATGCTCTGCTGCTCTTTAAAGTGCAGCGGATTTCCAATGCACCAGGCCACTAGGCTCCAGATCTGTCTCCTGTAAATGACGTGCTGTCTATCATGTGTCATGAGCACACATGGTGTGTGTGTGGGGGTCGCTAGAGAGAGTTATCACTGCAAAGATGATATTACTCTCACCCAAGTAGAGAGATGTTCTATGGAATGGAGAATTGAGGCAGATATTTCACAAATGAATGCCATATGAGCTTTGAGAATTTAAAAAAAGGCCACATAAAAGAACTGTGACATTTAAGCTGGGCTTACTGGTGCAGGCCTTGAATCCCAACACTGGGGAAGCAGAGGCAGGTGGAACTCTGTGAGTTTGAGGCCAGCCTGGTCTACATAGTGAGCTCCAGGACAGCAGAGCTATGTAGTGAGACCCTGCCTCAAAACATAACAAACCAACCAACCAAAAAAACTCCCCCATGCAATATTTATCCAGAATATGAGGTTTGAGATAAAATAGGACATCTAATTCTAGAGTGTTTATAACTGTCCATGGATAGTGGACCTGAAGGTCTAATTTTAGCCATGGCTCATTTCTGAAAAGTGCATGAAATATGTACCCATAAAATTATGTGGAAATTCAAAATGTATTTTTGAATTCAAATGGGTTTCTTTACAATATTTATAAAACATTTACAAATAATTGCATCTCATAAATTTTTAAGCAGCATAAATATCCAACATTTGTAATAGTTTTAAGCACACATCTATCCAAATATCCAATACAATTTTGGCTATATCCACACAATGGGATATTTTGTATTTGCTTCTTGGTGCCTACAGGGAATTGGTTTCAAGATCTCATGTGGATGGATGCTCAAGTCCCTTATTTAAAATGGCATAGTAGTTTGGCTTGACGTGGTGGTGAATGCTGCTTAGGAAATTGAGACAGAAGGCTAGCCTGATCTACAGGAGAAAGAATTGGTTTTTTGTTTGTTTAAAACAGAATATTTGCAAACAACCCACACATACCTTTCCATATTCACAACCTCATCCAGATGTCACTTTAATACATAACACAACATGAAATGGTCATTACACTAGTTTGGGAGAATAAGTCACAACAACAACAAAAATCTGTACATGTTCAACACAGATGCCACTTCACCCCAAATTTTCCTTATCGAGATTATTTGAAACCAAGGAAGCAGAACTCATGTGGAGGGTTGTCTACACAGCCACGAGAACACACACAGCTGCAGGAAAATTATACATCTCACAAATGCAAGACACTCGGGAGAATACATCCTCTACAATTTCTTCTAACAACAGCCTGCACTGTTTGTAAATCAGGATTACTACCCTTGGCAAAATAAGCATCTACTAGAGCAGGGCCTGGGGCAGGCTGGAAATGTCTGATTCTCAATCTGAGCATTGTTGTATTGGGTTTCAGAGCTGTGGAATTGTGATTTGTGATCATTTTTCAAAAGAACACAAATACTTCAATTACATAAATTACCGAGGGGCTGGGACTGTCAAAGTGGCTGCTGGACAAACATGAGGACATTAGTTCGGATCCCGGACATGCAAGTAAAAAGCTGGGGCTGAGGAGCAGGCAAGCAGCTCCAAGCTCAGTAGGAGGTCCCGTCTTACTGAGTGAGGTGGAGAGTGACAGGTGAGGCTGCCGCTCCTCTGGCTTCCGTACGCAGACGCAGACACCGACACTATCAAGTACAAACAACACACACGTTAGTGGAGATTTTCAATTCCTGGAAACAATACCATTCAAATACATCCAACAGGGAGGTGGAGGCTGGAGTACAGGATGCCGCCTGGAAAAAGCTGGCTGCTCTTGTGGAGTGAATGAGTCACTGAGGTGGCTGGTGGCAGAGAAAGGACCCTCTCTAGAAGGTGCCATCTGAGATTTCAGATACTTTCCTTATACAGAAGTGACAGGCACTGAAGAGGAAAGAGGCCATGTGTGAGAACCAAGCAAATCCATATATAGAAACAGATCCATAGGGACCCAAAACATCAGAACCATCAGAAGCAGCCGAGAAACAACCACGCTTACATTATTAAAGGAGAGAGAATGGGCCAGACTTGGAGTTTTCAGCAGGGACTAAGAATCTATAAAAAATAACATAAAACATTAGAAGAAATGATGGGCATGGTGGTGTCAGGTGTGGTGGGGCATGTCTACAACTCTAGCACTTGGAAACAGAGGCAGGAGAGTAAGTTCTAGGTATGACTGGCCACAAAGCAGGCTTGAGCCCAGCCTGGGCTATGTGAGACCCTGTCTCAAAAACAAAACAGTAGCAATCAAACATAACCAAATAATAACTATAGAACTAATAAACTAAACACAAAACAAAATACACCTCACAACAACTAAAATTAAGAAAATGGCCAAAGGACAGAAGTGGTAACATACATCTTTAATCCCAGTACTTGGAAGGCCAAGACAGGAAGATCTCTGGGAGTTCCAGGCCAGCCAGGGCTATATAGTGAGATTCTGTCTCAAAATAGAACAAAATAAAATAAAATAAAAATGAAAAAAATTTAAAGGTAAATTAGTAATAGCCATAGGGGGGAAAAAACCTCAGTGAATTATGAAGTAGGGTAGTAGACATAATCTGGAGGACACGGGAAAGGCAGGTGACTGGGGATTCAGGAGAGGAGAGACTGGCAGAGACAATATCTGGAGAGATAATGGGTGAGAATTGATGAAAAGACATCAGTCCATATTCAAGAAGCCCAATGAATGCCACGCAAAATAAAAAAAAAGAAGTCTGCATTTAGACTCAATATCATGACACCACAAAACACCAGAAACAAGGAAAAATCTCTGAAGAAAAGACAAATCAAGGAAACAGTATTGGCTTCAAAGAGTAATGGTTGAATTGACATCTCAACAGCAGAAACAGAGCCCAGAAAACCGTGGAGTCGGCTTTCTCGAGTCAAGAAAGAAAATTGCCAAAACACGACGATTCTGTACAGAGTTAAGAAAATCATCACAATCTCACAAAGATGGGGAGAAGCAGAGGCAAAAGCAGCAACACTTTTGAAAGTTAAAAAGCAGATGGACAAGTAGGCACTGATTTCAGCAGCTCCTAAGACCGCAGGGGTAAAACTGAGCCAGCACTTTCCATACAACAGCCTTCACCAGCCCCAAACTGATGGCATCAAATCCTTCTGCAACTGGAGAAATGAGAGCGGGTAAGGCTGACTAGCAACCCCCCTAGAAGTTTCCCTACATAGCTGCCTTTCCCCAAGTCCTCTCAGTATTGAGTCAATTTAGTAGAGGGCCTCTGGATGTAAGAAGGCCAAAGCTGGAGACATGTTGAAGGTTAGTGTATAGATCATTCTCCTCCACTCATCTTAGAACTCCTAAGCCCCAGCTCTGCCCCGAGCATGTTTATCCTGAAAGAATCTGAAGGTTCACCTGAGCATTCTTTGGGAAAGCTCAAACTCAGCTATTCCCAGGCACATGCTCACAACTCTCAATTAGTTCCTGTCTCCATTCTCAAGCAAATATTGTTAGCTACCAAAGGGGAACTGTATTGTGTATTTAATAAAGATTGCCTGAGGATCAGAGGACAGAGCTAGCCAGAGAGGTCAGGCAGTGGTGGCACATGCCTTCAATCCTAGCACTTGGGAGGCAGAGATCTGTGTGGATCTCTGTGAGTTCAAGGCCAACCTGGGCTGCATGAGATTGATCCAATCCAGAAGAGAAACAAAGCAAGGTGGTGGCGGCACACACCTTTAATTCCAGCACTTGGGAGCCCAGCCTCTGCTTCTAGTACTTGAGAAACATGCAGGCATGCACGCACCTTTAATCCCAGCAATAGAAAGTTTGAGCCAGGAAGTGATATGGCTGGGCAGAGAAAGGTATATAAAGAAGAAGGAGGCTGAGGACTCAGAGGTATTTGGTCTGAGGACTCATGGAGACAGGATCTTCCCCTTCTGGCCTGAGGAGTGGCTGGGTGAGAAGTGGCTGTGGCTTGTTCCTCTGTCTCTCAGATCTTCTAGCATTTACCCCAATATCTGGCTCTGGGTTATTATTATAAAAACAATTAGGATTCATGTAACAGGGAACCTTCGAGAAACTAGAACAACTAGAAGGAGAAAAATAATTTGGAGCAAACCATTACTACACATTAAACAAGAACCAGTTAACAAAACTATGACAGACTTAAACAGGCATTGCACTCATGAAATGAGATAGTTGATGATTCTGTTGGCTTTTGTCCCTAACCTTACTCTGACATTCTAACAAAAGAGACTAGAAGCTGGTCAGGTATATTTCCAGACTCCCCTGTGCTGCTTTTGGTTAAGTTCTGCCAATGGAAGGTGCTTGTGGGGTCTGGGAGCTAAGAGGAACAAAGTAGCCTTCTTTTCTATTTTACTAGGGCTTTTGGCAGCACTGGCTGCTGATTTATTTGTCTCTTGGTTCAGGGGATAACATCCATCATGTAGGAAAAAGGGCCAGTGAAAGAAACACACCTTGAGGGCTGGAGAGATAGTTCAGAGGTTAAGAGCACTGATTGTCCTTCTAGGGGACCTAAGTTCAATTCCCAGCAACCATATGGTGGCTCATAGCCACCTAGAATGGGATCTGGTGCCCTATTTGGCCTTCAGGGACACATGAGGGCAGAACACTATTCATAATAAATAAATTAAAAAAAGAAAAGAAACACACTTTGACCCTGAAACCTGAGCCTAAAGGCTAGAAAGGGTCAGTGAAAGAAATACACTTTGCCCCTGAAACCAGAGCCAAATAAATCTGCCCTTGACCAAGTGAGAACGAAACCAAACAATCCCTAAGCACAAAATATAGCCCATCTGAGCTTGTCCAAGTTCAAGGAGATTGAAATATGACTGAGTCTCACACTGAAAAAACTCTGCCCCCAAGAAGCCCTATAAGCCCGGTGCCTGTTCCATTTGCTGCTGCCTTTTCCCAACCCAGCAGAGGCAGCCACTCTCCTTGGATTCCTCCCTCCCAATAAATCTGTTGAATGAGGTTTGGGTGAGACCTTCTTTTGCCGGAACAGAGTTGTTACATTGGGGAAACCTTTCCCTGGAGCAGTACTATAAGCTGCTGCATTTACAGTGACTTTGTGGTATTCCTTGCCACAATACTTTTCTATCCAAGCTCTAACACTTACACATCATGGTAGGGGAAGGTAGAGGGCCCAGAACAGCTCATGACGGGTGTGGTTCCCACCCAGGAAGCAAGGCCAGACTATAGCTCTAAAGACCTACTGCTACACCCCCAGCCATGCCACCCAAGGCTAAACATCCACAACACTCCAAACACATGTGCAGTGGGGATCAAATCATAACGAAAGTAAATTACAAAACCTCAACACTTTGGGATGGTTTGTTTGCTAATGTGCTCACTTTGCAAACACAAGGACCTGAATTTAATCCCCAGGATCCACAGTAAAATGCCAGGTATGGCAGCACATGCTGGTATCCCTGTGCTGGGAAGATGGAGTTCTTAAAATGTATAGTAAATTCTAACACTGCATTCCATTAGTTACCAGGATGTAAAACACTTTACATTTTCATACTGAGAACACTTACCTTGCCTGGCACTTGAAATCTCGAGAAAACTAAAAACCCTGCAGATGAGCTTTATCTAAATGTCTGCATGTATCTGATCAAACAGCAAATGTTTGCAAAGGGTAAAGTTTATTAAATGGTAAAACCTGGGCCTTCGAGTTCAGTCCGTTGACGTTGTCTTCATCAATAGCACAGATTGCTTAGCATTCACTGCTGTTTTACCTCAAGTCCAAGGGCAGCATGTCCCATTTTTCTGGAAACCTCTTACATTGCTTTTATTGCCAACAAAAAGGCCATTTTTTTTGTGTGTGTATCCATCTGTGGCAAATCTGCATTATTCACATTGTTTACATTGCGGCTGTTTCAAATGGTATAAAAATGAGCTTAATATTTACTAAAAAAAGTTTATAACACCTATAACAGTAACTTTATTTTATTTTTTCATTTAGAATTTTTAAAATTATTTCTCCTCAAATAAGCTAAAAAAACAAAAAACAAGCAAACAAAAAAAACCCTGTTAAAAAATACTGAAAACACATCTTAAAATCCCAGGCTGGTATGATACATTTTATATGATTTTCAACTAAGAATAAAATGTCCAATTCTGAATGATTTTGACTGGAATTTACTGGTAGGAACTACAAAGACTGTATAATTCAGACTATGATGTAGCTCCACAGTACAGTCCATACTTAGCATGTGCAAAACTAGATTTAAGCCCCAGCCTTGAAAGGAAGGAAGACGAGATTTGTATTCAATTCTAATTAAGTTTTGAAAAACTTTATGTATGCTGACAGGCACTAATAATATCAATCTGGAAGACAGACATGGCGGGGCTGCCAGGGCTTTTTATACAACAGATTCAAGCATTTTACCCAGATTTTTCTCCCTTATATTTTACATAAAAGTACTAATATACATATGGTAGAAGATGTACATACTACAGAAGAACTGAAATAACAATATCCCCTCACAACATGGCAGATCTTATGTGTCTAAAACCCTTAGTCATGTGGTCGAGCAGTTCACAAGTCAAAGCTGACCTCTGGTCTGCAAACACTCATGTCCATGGACGTGTGCAGGTGGTCTTTTCTCCTTTGTCACAGTGAAAAGCCACACAATCTTCTCTTTAAAAAAAAAAAGTTTAAAGGGTAATGTGTACACGCTGTTAAAAAAGTCTAGACAGCTCTCCAGACACCACTGGTCTAGCCATGGCCTCAGAAAGTCCCAGGTGTCGCTTCTGAAATTAAGAAATCACATTTACTAACAAGTTTTTTTTTTTTTTTTTTTTTTTTGCTTTTCAAGGCAAGGATTCTCGGCTGTCCTGAAACATGTTTTGTAGACCAGGCTGGCCTCAAACTCACAAAGACCCATCTGCCTGTGCCTCCCGAGTACTGAGAGTAAAGGAGTATGCCACCATCATTGGCTAAGAAGGCATTAAGAAACAAACAAAAGGGGCTGGAGAGATGGCTCAGGGTTTAAGAGCACTGACTGTTCTTCCAGAGGTCCTGAGTTCAATTCCCAGCATCCACATGATGGCTCACAGCCATCTGTAATGGGATCTGGTGCCTGCATGCAGAACACTGTATATGTGGTAAATAAATATTTTAAAAAAAACAAAACAAAAACGCTTTCTTTAAATTAGGGAATCTGACAGCAGGCATAGTGATACAAGTCTTTAATCCCAGGACTTGGGAGGCAGATGCAGTCAGATCTCCGAGTCTGAGGACAGCCAGAACTACATAGTTGAGACCCTGTCTCAGAAAAACAAAACAAAGACAAAGAGAAAAAAGGGGGAGGGGACTCACTCCTCGTACATGGCAAGGCGATTGCCAGACAGATACATGGAGCACAGCAGCTCATATCGGTCCTTTTTATTTTTTAATATTTATTTTTATTATTTTATGTGAATTGGTGTTTTGCCTGCATGTATAACTGTGTAATTGTGTCAGATCTTGGAACTACAGACAGTTGTTAGCTGGCATGTAGTTGCTGGGAATCGAACTCGGGTCCTCTGGAAGAACAGTCATTGCTCTTAACTGCTGAGCCATCTCTCCAGCCCTCGTCCCTTCTTTTTGAAGACAGCTCTCACTATGCAGTGCCACTGACACCCTGCCGGCACTCGAGTAAGATGCTCATGCTGGTCTTGATATTCGTATTCTCCTGCTTTGGCTTCCCAAGAGCTGGGGTCACAAGCAGGAACCACTATACCCAGCTTTTATTTTAACACTGTACAAAAAGACATGAACATGACACATGCCTCCCAAGCAGTTGAAAGGCCAGACCTTTCTCAGGGAACAAATGGGTAAGGTGGCAGGGGACTAAGGATGAATGACATTGTCCCCTGCAGACAAGCAGCAGTCTTTGAACAGGAAAGGCTTACCGACACATTGCACTGCTGCCAGCTCAGCCTAGCCCTCCTTCGATGCCTCGGATCCTCCTGGTCAGCTGTATATCCTTGGGGAAAAGAGTAACTCGGCGGGCATGTAAGGTGAGGAGATAGGCGTCCTCAAAGAGGTGAACCAGAAATGCTTCTGCTGCCTGGGGCAGAAAGAGGAGACAGCCATAGATGAAGGGCCTCCACAGCTTTTTTCTTGGAGACATACTGACTCAAAGAACTGAAGTAAAGAATGGGGTGAGCCCAGTGGCCCTCTATCAGACCCCCTCCAAACTGTCAGGTTATTAACACATTGGCTGCTCTTTTCAGGAGGCCAGGAACAGTTTCTTCTCCTCTTCACCTTCAGCCATGCCTACTCTTTCTTACCTCTTGAAGGGCCAACAAGGCCTGGGCTTGCCAACGTAAGTCCATCCCTCGAGAGAATTTCTCACATATTTCTCTTACCTATGGAGGAGCGGGGTGGGGGTGAGGAGAGTGACAGATGAGGAACCAAAGGGCAGATGGTCTTTCTCCATGCGTCTCTGAGCATCCTCCTTTCCACCATTATTATGCCTTGCCCTTGACCTTAGGGCCTGGCTCAGGGGGAGTGCTGACTCCTGGGAGCTTTAACTGGCACAGCTTACCGATGGGGAGGAGAAAAGGTGATCTCCAGGGTAGGGAGGGAAACTGGATGAGGTGATGAGGAGAAACCAGCACCAGAAAAGGAGGATGTACAGCACCCCAAAGGGTTGGAGGCAGCCTTTAGCCATATCAGCAAGAAGCAGAAAAGGTCCCCAGAACTCACGACTCGGCTGAAGGGTCTCTTCCTTAACAGGAGGTCTGTACTCTTTTGCAGTTTCTTTACTTCCTTAAGCCACAGAAATTTCCGCCTCCTGTGCAGACTGGATGTGCCTGAGCAGAAGAGTTAGTGGGCCTTGCAGCATACCTGAGACAAACCTCACGCCAACAGACTTTAACATGTAACTACACTCCACAGAGCCTGGAATTCTCTTATTCCTGCTGTGCGGAGCAGCAGTGACACACAGGTGCTCAAGGCATGCTTGTTTCGAGAATGTGGTCTGAGAACAAACTTGCACACAGCCTTTCTCAAACTCTAGTCCCTTGCCAACAGATCCTTCCTGCTACAGGGTTCCATATCTTCTGTCTTTCCCATTCCCACCTGGATTAGAAAGGTAGTTAATTCGGTTTTTAGGTCCCTTTCTTTCTTTCTAATGGCTGGAAGGAATTAGATAATACCTAGTATGGCTCCCTTGCCTTGATAATCCAGAAGCCATGGAAGTAAAGACGGGTTGCCCAGTGCTCAGTAGAGGCCAAGTTGGGACCTTGGAAAGAGCATAATTCAGTGCTGGTGCCTGGGACCTTGGAAAGAGCATAATTCAGTGCTGGTGCCTGGGACCTTGGAAAGAGCAAAATTCAATGCTGGTGCCAGGGATGTGGGCTGTGAAGCCACAGCCTTTGGGGAAAACTCAAATTCTCACTAGAAAATAAAAATACAAAATTTAAAAAAAAAAAAATCTGCTCTAGAGATGTAGCTCTACAGCAATGTGCCTGATTAGCATGCATGAAACCATGGAGTCAATCCCCCACAACACAAAGAAAGAAAATACTTCTACCTCTAATGTTGAAAAAGAAGCCTGATTGATATTAGATTATTTAAAATGAATAATATAAAATTTTACTTTTAAAAACCTGAAAGATATACCCCAAACAGCACCAGAAACAAATAAATAGCCTGAAATATATCTAGAAGAAACAAGAATGCCACATGAGTTAGGGTCTACAGATGGTTCAGTGGTCAGAACATGCACTATTCTTATAGAAAAACTAAGTTAGGTTCCTAGCACCCATGTCACGAGGCTCAGTGCCTATAACTTTAGGTCCAAGGGAACTTATGACTGGTGCTTGGGTAACTGTACTAATGTGCATATACATATGAACAGAAATAAAAATTGGAACTTGAGAGATAGCTCATTGGTTAAGAGTATCTGTTGTCTTCTAGGTTTGGTGTCCAGCACCCATATGGTGGCCCACAATCATTTAACTCCACTTCCAGGGAATCCAACATTCTGACACCTGTATCTGACCTCTGTGGGGGTACACGCATGGGGGTGGGGGTGCGTGTGAGACACACACACACACACACACACACACATACACACACAGGCATACATATGCAGGCAAAACACACATATAAATAATAATATGGTGGTTTGAATAACAATGGCCCCCATAGGCACACAGGGAGTGGCGCTACCAGGAAGTGTGGCTATGTCCCTAGGGGGTGGGCTTTGAGGTCTCAAGCTCCAGCCTGACCAGTGAGCCAGTGTGTCTCACTACCTGCTCCTTCAGATCCAGGTGCAGCACTCTCAGCTCTTTCTCTAGTAACATGTCTGCCTAATTCTTCCTGCTCAGATGATAATGAACTAAATATCTGAACTATAAGCCAGCCCCAATGAAATGTTTTCTTTTATAAAACAATGTCATGGTGTCTTTTCGCAGTAATTAAGACAAATAAAAACCATAAAAATCTTTGTGGGTGTTTTGCCTGCATGCATGCCTGTGCCCCATGTACATGTCTGGTATCTGCAGAAGTCAGACAGAGTCCCTTTCTCTGTAGTTACAGATGGTTGTTAGCTGCTATGTGGGTATTGGAATCAAACTCTAAGTTCTCTCGAAGAATAGTCAGTGCTCTTCACTGATGTCATTTCCCTAGGCCCCCCAAATAAAAATAAGGCTTAAAAAATAGATAACTGAGTAAAATTCAACTAAAGTGGTAGTTGTTAAGATAAACAAGACATAAATAGAATGAATTAGTGAAAATGAAAATTAAATAAGTAAATAGTATAATTGCTTAATAACTATAAACCATGACTGATAAAAATGAATAAGCCTGATTAGTCAAACAGCTTAGTTAAGACAAAAAAACAACCCCCAAACTCTGACATTTGCTACATGGATGAACCTTGAAACCATTATGCTGAGTGACATAAGCTAGTCACACAAAGACACTCGTCCATGATCCACTGACCTGAGGTAAGCATGAGAGCGGTCAAGTTCATGGAGAGGAAATAGAATGGTGGTTGCTAGGAGCTGGGAGGATGGATAATGGAGTTACTGTTTAATGGGGACAGAGTTTCCAAGTGGGAAGTGAAAGTAGTCCTAGAGACTGATGGTGGTTGAATATTATGCATGTTTTTTTTAATTTTTTAAAATTTTATTTATTTGCCGTGGTGTTTGCCTGGAACTGGGAACTGGAACTACAGACAGTTGTGAGCTGCCATGTGGGTGCTGGGAATTGAACCCCGGTCCCTCTGGAAGAGCAGTCAGTGCTCTTAACCGCTGAGCATTCTCTCCAGCCCTACTATGTATGTTCTTAATGCTATCAAAATTTTATATTTACTACAAAAAGAGAGAGAAAAAGAAGGTCCTCACTAAGTCTTTTAAGGTATAGTCAAATCATAGAAAGATGACACCCCTCTCCAATTATACAGGTCAACATGAATGGAAGAAACTCAGTTCCTCAGCAACAGTTAATCAGACAGAAAAAAAAAAAATCTTCCAAGGGACCTGAGTTCTGTTCCCAGCACCTTATAGGGCGGTTCAAAACTGTGACTTCTGGAGTTCCGAGACCTCTTCTGTCGTCAGCGCACACACACTCACACACTAAATAAATAAATCCTAAAAATAAAAAATACACACACACTCTCTCTAAATCCTAAAAATAAAAAAATAGAAATCCCGTGTCCGCCAGAATCAGCAGTGTGTCTTCGCTCAAGCTACCTGTCTGTGTCCTCGCTTTTCTTACTGGCTGGAAAACCGCCAAGAAAGAAACCCAGGAACTCCCACGCGTGCTTAGGGGCAGCGCTGGTACCATCGGCAGGGCGGGCTCCGCCTCGGAGGATCGGGCTTGCCGCTTACCTAGATGGATGCTGGGTCGCGAGGGCCGGGGAACCGGGCTGGAGGAGCGCCTCCCCCGGCTCCCCGGCTGCTGGCGCGGGCTGGGGGATGGCCGCGAAGGTCTGGGGACCGGACTGGAGGGGCGTCTCGTCGGGGTCTTCGGCTTGCGAGGGCCCATGGCTGGTTGACAGCAAGGGTCCAAACTCCACCGGCACCGCTAACCCTCCCGGGTCCTGCGGCGGAAAACGGACGAAAAGAGCGAGAGAACCCAACGAGGCAGACTCACCGCAGCTCCCGGCGCCATCAGTTCGAAAGTCGCCCGCCCCGCCTACCGCATTTTTAAAATACCCAAGTCTGACTCTCAGTGGCTGGCTATAGAGCGACAGCCGGAAGGACCAGTGAGAATGAAGACCTGGCGGCAAAGTCAGCCAATAGGCACTTGGAGACGCGAAGGAAGGCGGAGCTTTCTCACACTTTGCTTGTCGGTTTTTGACTGGCAGCACGCACTTTCTCTGGTGCTCTCTGGGCAAAAGGACCCTAACCCTAGTGATGGTTTCTTTCTTGGCTCAGTTCTGACGTGGGTGGTCAATTTGGAGAATTCATTCCCTCAAACGTGGGAAAATAGACCGCCCAAGAATGTGAAAACTCCATACAGCTCCCGTGACCCTTCTGAGAGGCCAGGTTAACTGCGTGAACTTTTCAGATGATAGAGTCCTGGGGACAGCCAGGACGATGGGATCTGAGGACAAGGTCCTGCCAGGGCAGGCGCCGGCACTATTCTTGAACCATGCTATCGAACACCATGACGGAATTGTCTAAGAAATAAAGGCTTTTCCCTTTCTCCTGGGAGTAGTATGAATTTGGGTCATGTCTCAGTAATTAGAATAAAGAGAATTTCAATTTTGTCATTTTGCCTTTTTGAGTTTTCTAAATGCTCTGTCATGAACGTGTACTCTAATCAAGAAAATCCTTACATAATCAGTGGTTTCACAAAAGCCTCCTGCAACATTGGGGTGGGTGGTGTAAAATGGTGCAGCTGCTTTGGAAATGTGTCATGATTCAAATCTGAAATGTCCTACAAAAGCTTGGTTCCCAGCGCAGCAGCAGCAGCGTTCAGGGGTGGGGACTTTGGGAGATGATTGGGCCACAGGTGCTCTGCTTCATCTGTGGATTTAATTCCAGCACTTGGGAGGTAGAGGCAGGAGGTTTGCTATAAGTTTGGGTGTGGCCTAGCCTAGTGAGTTTAAGGCTAGTCATCCTACCCAGTAAGATTGGTCCCAAACAACAACAAAATACTCAACCAACCAATGAACCAACCAAAGGCTGATGACATAGTAGTAAAGGACTTACCTCACACACAAGATTCTGTGTTCAATTCCCAGTATGGTACCCATAAACATGAGTCCATGTTATATATCCAAAAGGACTAGAAGCAGGAATTTTAGGATATATGTGCATGCTTGTAGTACTTTTACTCATAATGACCAAACAATGGAAAGTACCTGGTGTCCATCAGCAAATGAAAAAAAAAAAAAAAAAAAAAGGAATATACAACGATGTGCCATTTACCTTTACAAAGGGAAGAATTTCTGACATATGCTACATCAATGAACCTTGAAACCATTATGCTGAGTGACATAAGCTAGTCACACAAAGACACTAGTCCATGATCCACTGACCTGAGGTAAGCATGAGAGCGGTCAAGTTCATGGAGAGGAAATAGAATGGTGGTTGCTAGGAGCTGGGAGGATGGATAATGGAGTTACTGTTTAATGGGGACAGAATTTCCAAGTGGGAAGTGAAAGTAGTCCTAGAGACTGATGGTGGTTGAATACTATGTATGTTCCTTTTTTTCCAAAAATATTTATTTTTATTTTATGTGAATTGGTGTTTTGTCTGCATGTATAACTGTAATGGTGTCAGATCTTGGAACTACAGACAGTTGTTAGCTGCCATATGGATGCTGGGAATCCAACTCAGGTCCTCAGGAAGAACAGTCAGTGCTCTTAACCGCTGAGCCATCACTCCAGCCCACTATGTATGTTCTTAATGCCATCAAAATTTCATATTTACTACAAAGAGAGAGGAAAGGAAGGTTCTCACTAAGTCTTTCAAGGTATAGTCAAATCCCAGAAAGATGACACCCCTCCCCAATTATCCAGATCCTCAACAACTGCTATTAGACAGAAAAAAATATCTATGACTTCTGCTTTAGATGGCCCTTTTAAACTACTGATTTTTTTTTATTAAATTAACTAAATGGAAGCCAAGTGCTGAAGATGCCAAGGTGAACAGTAGTTGTCTTTGACCTGTGGACGAGCTAAGTGGAACAACAGTAGTCTAGGAACCCTTAGGACTAATGGGGATTTCAGCAGAGCAGAGGGGACAGTGGGAAATTGTTGGTTGTATCGCAATGTCTGAGAAAGACTCCTTCAACCAAAAGCTGACATCACACAGGAATGAGCAGCTGCGTCAGGATTTGAACCCCACACCTAGTGATGGTGTCTACCTTCTGTCCCCACATCATTTTTTTTTTTTTTGTGTGTGTGTGTGTGGTGGTTTTCCTTCTCCTTACTGAAGAGAGAAATGAGTGCAATTTCACATATCTGAAGTGGCAGCTACTCTGAAGATTTTTCAGACATTGTGGCTTATAACATGTTTTACTGATTTGGCATCACCATGGTGACCTGAGAGTTGGGAACCATCATGTTACTTGTGCTGACTGGAAAAGACACACCCTGGCTTGAGCAATAAGTGAGAAGTTAATGAGCAATAAGTGAGAAGTTACAGGGCAGCAAGGAAGAGGGCAGTGACAGTCTAACTCAAGGAGCTATGTGATTGGGGCGCCATCACACCTGACTGGAGAGGTCTGGCTTGAAACATGTCAACTGTGATAGGCATGGTGCTTATGACCTGTCATCCCATCTACTTGGGAGGCTGAAGAAGGCCAAGGTTCAAGGACTGCCTGGGCTGTAGGGCCCAAGGCCAACCTGGACAACTAAGGAGGGCTCAAAATCAAAAGTAAAACCAGGGCTGGGAATATACATCATTAGTAGAGGGACTGCCTAGCAAGCATGAGATTCCTGGGTTCAATTTCAACACAGACATACACACACACAATTTTAGGGCCGCTTTCACGACCAGAACACATGGTCCCCACCTTGACTCTAGTCAGCTTAAGGGCACAGCGTGGACTTGAGCATGGGCTTCATATAAGCATTTATAAAAGCTTGGGTTTTAGTTTCCGGTGTGCTGGCTCTGACTTTGGAGATAGCTTCGTTCTCGCACAGTACAGGCATGATGATACTGGGGGAATTAACTGAGGAGGAAGCTGCATCTCTCTCTATCCTAGCCTAGGGCTTTCTTTTCTGGAATCTCCCTGCAGTCTTTCTTGAGTAGAAAGGCCTTGGAATATGAAAACAACAGCAAAGAATCAACAGATGTTGGGCATGATGATGTACACCTTTAATTCCAGCATCGAGGAAGCAGAGACAGGTGGAGCTCTGTGAGTTTGCACCAGCCTGGTCAACATCATGAGTTCCAGGCCAGCCTGGTCTACATCATGAATTTTAGGACAGTCAGGGATGCAGAGTGGCAAAAAACCACCATGGGGAGGAGAGGTACCACTCCACTTTTCTCAGGCTAGTGACAATGAGAGGCCCACAGGATGCTGGGGCCACAAGGCACCGAAGCCACATCATGTACACCTGTGTTCCAGAGTGGCCAGACCTGGTGCACACACTGAGTCCGCAACTAAGTCTAAACTGGAACCCAGGTCTTCAGACAGGTGTAAGGACCATCTAAGTTTGGAAAATACATCTCTTGGTTCTGATTTGAACCTGCTTACTGAATTCTTTGTAACTTATGATTCATAAGCCAAGTCATTTACCACAAGTTAGTGTGTAACACAGAAATACTAAGGTTGTAGATTCCTGCCATTTCAGCTGACATTTTTGCTCTAGCATGGCAGGAATAACTGGGAGGGCTGAGAGTGGTTGCCATACCCAGGCCTGTGGAAGCTGGCTCCCAACATTGCAAGCCTCAGGAATGAAAGAGGACCTGGTGTTCTGCCATCTTCTCTGCCAGCAGCTGCCCAAAGGAGTCAGTAGGGAAGGGTGGGTGAGGCCTTGGGCACAGGGCACTCACAGCCCACCAGCTTGCATGGTCTCAGTCATCTGGTGGTAGCAGAGATCCCCACCAGGGGCTCAGCTGGCATCATTGATAGGAGTCCGGCTGTCACCTAGCAATCTCTCTTGCTCACCCTCTTGGGTGGGAAGATGACAGCCCCTGGACAGGCAGGCTAGCAGTGGACGGTGCAGCCCATTGTAGAGGGCAGTGCCCATGAGGAGGATGAAGAAACCAAGGATCTGCAGTGGGTGGAAGACTTCCCAGCCTAGAGCAAGGCTGAAGGCCCAGATGACCACGGTGCGCAGGCTGTCTAGCACCATGCGGGTGGTGGCACTCAGTTCCTTGGTGACACTGATCCCCGCAAAGTTGAAGAAGGCGATGCTGCTGATGTTGCCCAGCAGAGCCAGGGCAATCAGGGGCTGTCGGCCGATCTGACAGAAGGCATCCAGTGCATCCTCCAGCATCCCTCGAGGGTTCCCGCTAAAGGAGCCGGCTGGGATATAGTACATGGGCACTAGGAGCATCGAGAGGATCACGAAGCCAAAGAGGCCTGGAGAACAAAGGAAGCGTTTCACATTTTCCACCGTGCCCCGGGCTTCCCAGCATGGCCCACAGTCTCTCATCTCAGAACCACTGCTTTTGTGTTTGATCTCTTGGGAACTGTCCCTCTGCTTGATATCCAATCTATATTGCACTCAAGTGACAACTCACTGGTTTCCAAACTCACAACTAACAGCTCAGGCCACTGCCCCATCAGGAGGCTCCTTCCTCTCCTCCTCCTGCCTGTTGGAAGCTGCAGCTCCAAGGTCACCTTTCCTGCCTTAAGAGACTCAGAATTTCTGGGCCAATGAGGTAACCCAAGTAAAAGTGGTCTAAGCTCAAGGACACTGTCTGGCCCCTTCCTAGCTGTCAGTGTCTCTCCGGGGGTGGGCATCTTAATCATTTTCCTTCTCTGACTCCATCTCCCCTCACCTGGCCCATGGCCCCTGGGGATGGAGGCTCACCCTATCAAGTGGTTACCAGCCCCTGCCTCAAGCTCCACTTCTTATGATTTTTCGGGGCACATGCTGCCCCGGCACACCCTTCCCACCAGCTATTGCTCCTAGGCCTGTGTCCACACGTACCCTCAGTGCCCACTGCCCTGAGCGGGTGGACGTTGTGTTTGTAGACAAACTTCTCCTCTAGCACCATCTGGATGGCAACGATGATCTGAGCCATGATGATCAACAAGTCACCTGAGGAAAAGAGAGTTAAGTGAAGCCAGGCACCCTGGAACTGGGGTTGGGGGTGAGGACAAGAGGACCCGGGACCAGAACGCAAGGTCAGCTCCTGGTTGTTCAGGACTGACTATGGGTCCTGACTTCCTGGCCTGAGGGCAGGGCAGCAGGCTGGCCTAGGGTTCCAGGAGCCCAGAGACCTGTTTTGGCCTGAGACATGCATGAGCAACACACTTGAGACAAGACACTTGAGGTTTAATGGCGAATCTGAGCGGTTCAGGAAGTCACTTCATTGTAAAATGTGCTGCAGTGGTTTCTGCTGGGGTCTGGGTTACTGTGAGGAGAGATGATGCACGGGGCTGGGTATGTATCAGTAACTGGTCCTTCCGTTCCTCTCCAAACTGGCAGTTTGCATTTGTGACTATGAGCCACAGGACCGACCATATGGCTCCCTCATGCTACTCCACTGTCTCTTCCTTGGAACAGCCACAGTCTTCTCCCTTACACTCTACCCATCATGTACCCAGCATGTCCCAACCCAGGACACACACAGACAGCAGAACAGGAATGAATCTGTGGGATGGCTTTATGCTAGGCTTCCAAGAAGAGGGGCCAGGAGAAGGAGCCTCAGGTCCCCAGCTAGCCTTACCTGTGATGACTTCGCTGAGCTTGTGTTGACTGTCATGCTTGCTCAGGAGGTCAGCAAGGCCCACCACCACCAGTCCTGCAATGGTGGCCAGGATGCCCAGCCACTGGCTTGGTGCCAGCCTCCGGCCCAGGAAGGCCACTGAGAACAGGCCTGTGAAGATGATCACGGCACCCCGCAGCATCTGAAAGCTTGAGGCACTGGTCATGTTCAGGGCTAGCAAAGGAGAGACATGATTATTAAGGACAAAGGCTGGCTGTAACCAAGCTGTCCCCAGGGAGGAGGGACAAGATAAGCTTGCTCATTAAGTCTGGGGTGTGCACATGTGAGGACTGTAGGGGAGGGGCAGGGTGGGATGGGGTGCTGATTCACTGGCGGCCTCTTAAGTATGGCCTCACCGGGGTCTGCTTACCCACATACATGAGGCTGGTTCCAGTCATGTCACACAGGGCTGGGGGCAGAAAAAGCAGGGCATTGAAAGGCTGCTGGGGCTCCGCGCTGGAGTCGGACTGTCTTGTGGCTCTGCACTGGAGCAGGTAGAAGGCAGCGAGGCAAGAAAACTCTCCCAGGAACATGCCCACCGCCTGCAGGAGCAACACTCAAGAACTTAGCACTGAAGGGACAGCGGGGACACCTTTATCAGTGCTGGTTTTGTTCATTTTAATAGAAACATTTCAGATAAGCACCTATCTAGAACCTCCAAATGTCAAACAGACAAATGCAGGGTAGTTGTGGGTAGCCAGCCAGGCCCTTCGGCCTGTTACAGGGACCCCAGAACAACCATCTCAGTGGACACTCTATGGGGTGTGGTTCAGTGTAAACTCAACCCAACAAACCAGCCTTTTATAATCCAGACATAGCAACAGATTTAGACAGGTTCAAAGACTCACGGGAGGCCCAACAGCCAGCTGTTAACACACTGGGGATAAATCTTCCAATGCTCAGTCTAGAACTGGGGCACCTTCCATGTCCGCTATCCCAGGGGAGTTCTGGGCTCAAGGGAGATGTACCACACACTTTTGTCACTGGAGCTAGTGCTGTCCATGTGTCCAGATGGGACATGGTGAGAGCGTGACCACTCATCAGGACCATGCAGACTCCCATGGAGGACTATGGCCCTTCCTTGGGTACTCTTGGACACTGACTCTATTATGGATGAGGAGAGAGGTAGATGGCTTTTGGGGAACCAGGTGAGCTTCACCCCTAGGCCAGGAAAGAGCCCAGCCGAGCCCAGCCGCAGGGGTGCCTGGACGAAGCCTGGGAGATGAGCAGGAGGATATGCTGGTACCTGCAGGAAGGGATGCTGGAAGCTGTGCTGCTTGCTTCCTCCACAGCCTTCAGCTTTCAAGTTGTCGGCCCACCTGTACCAGGGAGAGGGGAGGTCAGACTGGCTGGATTCACACTCAGCCCCAGTTGACAATCCTTTTCAGAGGAGCCTGTCTCCATGGTGAGGAGTTTTAAGACAGTATTTTATCAACTTCCAAACATAAAATCATAGCACTTGTGTTTCTGGAACTTGTATAAACCAGATTTTATATTATTATTATCATTACTATATTAGTTTTATTTATATGAAGAGTATTACACCCCTTACTCCCCAAAATAAAATTAAAATCATTGCTTGAAATTTAGTGTATTAAGCTCACACATTATAAAAAAAAAAAAAAAAAAAAAAAAGAGGTAATTTTTCCTCCCTTTCTCCTGAGACAAGGTCTCACTATATAACCCAGGCTTAATTTAGAAATCTTCCTGCCTTAGGTCCCTGAGTGCTAGGATTAAAGGCATGTACCAAGCCTGGCAGCAAATTTGAGTCTCTAATGTTTGATAGCTTTATTTCAACTTGTTTGGCTTCTTTTGAAATCTTTGATCTCTACCAGACCATCAAAGAAACCAGTCCATGAAGTGCCTGGTCCTCTGGACATGGGGCCACACATCTGTAAGCTTATCATTAGTGCTCATGCCGCGTGGACTGAGGTGAGCTCAAGACCAGTCTGAGCTATACAGTGAGTTTGAGGCTAGCTTGAGTTATGTGTACCAACTAACCAGCCAACCAAACAACCAACCTACCTACCAACCAAACCTCTTGTCTAGAGGGGCATTCAGGCCCAGGAGATGACCACTGGATCCTTCACAGCCCAGAAGGCTCTTCTAATGCTTACCTAAAGCATGTGGCACCTGCCATGGAGTACAAGTGCCAGTGAGTACCACCACAGACAGAGACGGGAGGTGGAAATGGTTCCCATCCAGCCCAGAACACTTCCCAGCACACTTGAGGCAGCTACACCCATCATTCCAAACTGTTGCCATCTAAGCACAAAAGCCCCTTCTGACTTCACCTCCTCCTGGGCTGCCAAGTCTCCAGACTAATCCATTTTCTAGCTGGAGATCCCTTTGCCACCTGGAGCCACTCTAACCTTGTGAATCTTCTTTTCTGGATAACTACCCCAGTCCTTCCTAATCTTCCACGCCCCTGGCTGCTGACTTTGGCAAGTGCTCCTGTGGGCCCAGGACTAGGCCATGTGAAAGCTAGGGCTCGGTCAACAGACTGGCAAGATGGTGCTCCTCCCTTATAGTGGACATCATAGGTCAGCTGACAAACTCTGACTCGGCCATGTTGCATCCTGATTTCAGCTGATGCACATTAGCTGTTTCCCATGGGCTCACTCTTACTGTAGTTCCCATACCGGACAGTGGACGTCCCTAAGGTCAAGACTTAGGGCTTTTTCTTAGAACTAGGGCAGCCACATTGTAGCATGTTCCGAACTTAACTAGTTAACAAGCCTGAGATCCTGAAGGATGGGGTCGGAGGGGTAGGCTTCTGAAAGGTTCTAAGGAACAATGACAAAAAGACAAATGAAAGAAGTTCTAACGTGACTGTCTAGAGGGACAAGTCTGGAGCTCTGCACAGGCTAGGATGAGACACAGTCCAGCCTCAGCTCCTAAGGGGCTAAAAGTCCTTACTACGTAACAGATCCCTTCTCATTCTGGGCCTGGTCTGCTGCTGCCTTTGGCTCTTGCACTCAGGCAGGAAGGACACAGGGCACGAGTGGGGCCCAGACAAACAGGCAGGTCTGCTTGGAACTTACGTCTGCTGTGGTTGAAAGATCCTCTGTGAAAAGGCAACAGAGCAAGAGGTGAGGCAGAGAGAAAGGCTCAGGCTTTCCTGAGGGCACACTGACTCAGTAAGGAAGCCAGCCAGGGCTCCTTCCTCCAGGAGGCAGAAAGGAAGTAACATCAAGCCTATGACAGCCAATCACAGGCTGAGGCCAGCGCCTCCTTTTGGAGGGGGAAGGCATTTTCTCCTGCTGGTGCTAATCCTTTAGATCACAGACTGCCATCCAAGAAGACCTTCTAGATCCAGATATAGCAGTGTGGCCATTACCCTGGGCTTCTGCTCGTGCTCACAATCTGTGCTCAAATCTAATGCTCGTTCTGATCCCACACTCGCTGAAGTCTGGGTGACTTTAGCATGGGTCCTTCCATATTTTCCACCCACTAATCCCTGCACACCACTGCACAGCTCGAGAGGATCTCGAGTGACTGAGCCTTCCAGACTCTAGCTTGGGAATGTGATTGGTGATTTGGTCCCTAGCCCAGTGTCCATGAGACTGACTTCTCATGGGTCTGCAGTGGCCCCTAATAGTGCAACAGGCACAGTACGGACCTGTCTTCTGGGGGTTAGCTGGCTGGCTGCCCAGCTGAGGCTTTCTCTTTAAGACTTGTCTAGGCTTTCTCTACAAGGTAGGTCTGGTTTGTCTGGACAGGCATTGCTGGCTGGCTTCCTACTGGAGAAATGAAATCTCTTTTGTATCTAAGAACCTATCTAACCAAAGGACTAGGTGTTAGCTACAGTCCAGTGTATCTCTTTAGTCTTGGGAGGAGACAAGGGTAGGCTTGGCTCACTGTGCATGTTTTACAGACAAGATCCAAAATCCAGCCTGGCAATATCTGAGGATGATAGCTACGACCCCCAAAGTCAGGTAGCACTTTGCTGAACTGGCAGTACCCTCCCAGCATCTCTCCAGTCTTACAAACATGATTTTCTCCTCCTTTGAGACAAGGTCTCACTACGTAACTTCGGTTGACTTGAAAACTCACTATGTAGAACAGGCTGGTCTTGAACTCACACAGATCCACCAGCTTCTGCTGGGATGAAAGGTGTGTGCCACCACATGCAATCCATCGAGCACTGCCTGTGCCAGGACAGCACAGAGCACGCTGCAGGGCAGTCTTGCTAAGGCCACAAGGATTGCTATCCACAAGGATTGCTATCGTCAGAGGGTGACTCAGGCTCAAGACACAGGGAGAAAGAAGTTCAGGGCTTTTTCTAAGCTGACAAAGTGCATATCTGTGGTCAATCCCAGAAGAAGTTCACCATCAGAAACAGTGAACATCTAGAACCCTCAGCCTTGGTTCACACAGGCTAGATGTGTTCCAGACGTTCCTGGGCCAATGATGACAAGTGTAAAAGTAGTAGATAATTCAGGTCCCCCGCAAGGGCTCAGTACACACTGTTTCCCCCTCCCATTCCATGTGCAGCCAGAACTACTGTAGGGTCAGTGTGGTATCGTTGGGCTTTGGCCTATAAGTTTCTAGGGGAGCATCTAGTCTTTGGATACCCTCTGATGGCTGAGGTAGAGGAGGCTAGAAGGGCTCTGGGTTGTACCTCCAAAGTTTCATAGCCATGACATGTGGAAGTAAAAGAAACTTGGCCATTATCCTGCAAAACCCCTTATCTGACAGATGAACAAACTCAGGGTCCAGGACTCACAATGTACAAAAGCAGTTCCGTGTCTCCACCCTCTCAACTTTTCCCAACCTTCTTACTCCAACCTGCTCCTGCTGAGGTAAGAGGAGAGCCAGCCCCAAATGGGCCTCTGCTCTCCCTAGACACCTTATTCTGAAGCTGTAGGAGGGTATACCCTCTGCTGGCAGAGGCCAGCTCCTTTCAGGGCTCAGCAGGCATGCTGTGGGGTGGGTGACTCTGCTGGGTGCTGAGTCACTTTGCAGCACGCCTTCCTTGCCCACGCTCAAAGCTCAGCATTCTTGGAGTTGTGCATGCAGGGGTGACAGGTAGAGACTGAAGAAGTGTCTGCTGTGTCCAGTCTCTGCTGACTCCTGCAGAACTGCTGTCACTTCCTCCTGAACCCCACAGGCTGCCGAGACAGTGAGACAGCTCCTTCGTCTCAAGGGGTCTTCTGAAGGACCACAGCTTCCCTCTATTATAAAAGGATACGAGGTGGCAAGCCCTCCCGTTGCTGTTGGTGAGGAGACCTTACTACAGTTTTGTGGGTGACCCAGCAGAGCTTATCATATCTATTTTACAGCTGAAGAGACTGAGGCCAACAAAGGCCCAGTGCTTCTCATCACAGTGTCTAAATTCTCTTCCTTCCACCGCCCTGCCCTCCAGACAGGCTCCCTCAAGCTGGTCTTGTAGCCACACAGAAGTATCAATGCCAAGCCATTCATAGAGCCCAAAGGGCAGGTATAATATTTAATACAATTTGTCTGGAATATCAGACATATAGAGAAACAAACCACAGCCAATTCTCACCCAGCCAACTTCTCAGGCCAAACAGGGTAAAATACTATCTTCACAGGTTCTTTGCCCGTCTGGTCGCTCAGAACAGATTGGCTGAATTTCTGCCTTCTCCTGCCTTATACTTCTTTTCCTGTCCAGCTATTTCATTTCCTGGTTCAACTCTGCTAGAGTTAGAATTAAAGGTGTAAGCTACCACCGCTGGGCTATTAGACCTTGAACTTACAGAGATCCAGAGGGATCTCTGTCTTCCTAGTGATGGGATTAAAGGTGTGGGTCACCACTCCCTGACCTTCATGGCTTCCTGGGTCATTCTGTCCTCTGATAGTCCAGACAAATTTATTAAATATACAATATATCAGGCAGGCAGGGGTAAAGTGCCAAGGACAACAGGGCCTGGTGATGACCTTGTAAGAGAAGGTGGAGACAGGGACCACCAGTCAGGCTCATAAGCTCTCCCTGGCTGGGCAGCCAACCCTCAGAAGCTCAGGGCGGGGCTGCCTTGGGAGCTCAGGAGAGAGCTCAAGGGTCTGTTTGAATGTGAAGAATCTCAGCTGGATCTGGACAATGAGACTCTGAAATGGGTACTTGCCATGGGCACTGAATCAGGTACACATAGATGGCTTGCTCTCAGGGATCTGGTCAGGAGAAGTGGCTGGTGAGGAGACAAGGAAACAACACTTGAAAGGAGAAGCATCACTTCCCGGGAGGGGACCTTAGCCAACACCCAGAGAGTGGTGGAAGGGTTGGTTAGTCAAGGCTCGGGACGTGTGATAGCTCTCTGTGGTCTGCTGAGTGAACCGAAAAGAGCTGACCTGTGGTCCCTGCAGAGAAGGCACCACATGGTCTCAGACGCTTCCTCATCTGTTTTTTGAGACAAGGTTTCTCTGTGAAACAGTCTGACTGTCCTGGAACTCACTCCGTAGACCAGGCTCACCTCAAACTCATAGAGATAACTGTCTCTGCCCCTGGGATTAAAGGTGTGCACCACACCACCACCTGGCTAACCATGCCATTTTCAAAGGGTATCTCACACCACATCACCTTCTTCTTCACAGAGCATCCTCTGACTGCTTCAGAACACTGTTTACAGTCCAGCTCTGGGTCCTATCTGGGGTTGGGGGTGGGGTGGGGGGCTCCCTGAGAGGCCCCATACAAGGAGACAGGGCAAAGGACAAGATCAAAGGTTAACCCTCTCACCTGGGAGCCTCACCTGTAAAACCTCAAAGGGTGGAGCTTCCTGGGCCTGAGGATCCCCTGGCCTTCCTACCTGACCAGGTTTTTAAAGGAATGACTGAGTCAACATGGTTTATCTAAGCAGTAATGACCATTTAGATTCTCCCTGGGGACAGCAGCCTTGACAGGTTAATAGCCACCCTGAGTATCAGAAGCTGTCCTAGGCTGATGGGAAAATCTCATCATAAGACACTCAGAGATAAGTCCAAGAAATGCACAGGCCCTGCTCTAGGGTGGGCCCATTGTGACTGGCATGTGTGTGTGTACCCCTGTCTCTTCCATCTCAGAGACTACACATCTCAAAGCCAGGGACCTTCTTTCAATCACTCACTTCTGCCTTCTCTCCCACACTATAGGTCCTTTACAGTCGACTGATGAAGTGATAACTTCTCTCCTAAGCATTTCACAGCTCTGATAGAGTTTGTGAGACAAAAGAAACCTCAGGAGTAAATAAAAAAATGATCACGCAAGGCTCACAGCCAGCTCCTCAATGTACAGAGGCCAACAGAAAGTCCAGGAAACCTATGGCAGAGCAGGAGGTCGGGAAACCTTTTAATAGGAGTCACTACATCGATCCTCTTCCCTAGCAGGACCCAGTAAGAACTGAGGCTGGGCTTCCGCTGTCCACTCCTGTCCATGTGTACACTGGACAAAGGATGTGTGTGGCTCACCCACTGAGGAGTTTAGATGGTGGGTTGATGAAGAAAGGCCTTGCCCTAAGGCAGATGCAGATAAAGTGATAGAGAACTGCAGTCAGAAGTTTCTCTGCCCCACCCAGCCAGTCCTGCACAAAGAACTGCTAATAGAAAGCAAAGCCATGGTTGGGGGGGGGGCGTGTCTCAGCCTCACACAATTCTTCATGCTGACCACACTGCTTCTTTCTTTTTTCAAGCCTGCCAACAAGTCACTCCTCAGGTTGGTGTGTCCTCAGATGATGGAGGGAAAAAGTCCAGCTGAGCATTTGATGCTGTGAACAAGCTACTTGGAGCTGGTCTTTCCTGCCTCCAAGTCTCCGCCACATAAGAGTCCCAACTAAGCATCAAGATGTAGTCTAACCTCCCCTTTCTCCATAAATGACCTATGGACGGGGCTGGAGAGATGGCTCAGCGGTTAAGAGAACCGTCTGCTCTTCCAGAGGACCCGGGTTCGATTCCCAGCACCCACATGGCAGCTAACAACTGTCTGTAGTTCCAGTTCCAGGCAAATAAATAAATAAATAAAGTTTTTTTTTTTTTTTTTTTTTTAAAAAAAAAAATGACCTAAGGACACTTTCTCCTGTCTTCCCCATCCCTTCAGCTTGGCCACGGCAGGAATTCGCGTACCTCCCCTGCAGGCTCC
Source organism: Sigmodon hispidus (assembly GCA_004025045.1). NCBI lineage: Eukaryota > Metazoa > Chordata > Mammalia > Rodentia > Cricetidae > Sigmodon > Sigmodon hispidus. The sequence goes on from PVIH01008122.1 coordinate 86,239, forward strand.
CAGCCGCAGCAGGGAAGCGCCCAATCTCTGCCCCGCAGCACCAGAGCACCACTGGGAGGAACAGATCCAACCCTCCGGCTCAAAGATGAGGAAACTGAGGCTCGGAGACGGAAGTGACCGCGAGTCAAAGCGGGCTTCAGACTCTCCCGGCCTCTCACCGCTTCGTCCACACCGGCGCCACTGAGCTCTCGGTGGCGTGGAGGGTTGGAGAGTAGCCGATGGGAAGGTGTCAGGATAGGGCGCAGGGTGTCCAGCACCCATGGGCCCAGCAGGCCCCTCCCGGCCCGACCCAGACTCACTTTGCTGAAAGCGTGTTGATGGAGCCGGTGACCAGCATGAGCCCGGCCAGGAACAGCTGGTACTTGGTCCAGGCCATAGTGGTGAACAGGGGAGACCACTTGAACCAGCAGCTACAAATCGGGTCATCCAGGAGGTGGTGTCTTCGACTCAAGAGCTTCCGGGCCGAGAGTCACATGACCTTGTTGGCCCCGCCCCGCGCCCGCTAGCCCCTCCCCAGAGCTGCTGTGGCTGGTGAGCTGGAGATACCGGGAGTCTGGAGGGTTTCAGGCTAGGCTCACCGCATTTTCTTTTCTCTCCCCTTGTGCTCTCTCCCTCCGTCGCTCCCTCTTCCTCTGTCTCTCCCTTCCTCCCTCCTTTCCTCACTCCCTTTCTTTTTTCACTGTTAGTGTCTCACGTGCACTATGCAAGCCCTCTACTTCTGAGAGTACACTCCCTGTCTCGTGGCCTCCCGGTTTGTAAAATGAGTGCTTGGGATCATGCAGAGATGATTAGGCGATCTTAGAGCATTTTTGTGAACGGTCTTGAGAGGTTGAGCCTGGCGACTTGTTAATAGCCACAGCGTGGGAATCGCCTTTCTCCGGGATCTCCAGAGAACTGGAGGCCTTGGAGACGTCCCTAGGGATCCCAGCTCACTGAACTGCTCACATCTTTCAGTAAAGTGGCTAGTTCCAGCTTCCAGCAGGGTGTTTTACAGCGAAAACTAAGAAGAAGAAAGTGGGTGTGTAATGCCAGCACTTGGAAGGTGAAGGCAGGGTGAACAGGAGCTCAAGGCCAGCTTCCACTCTGCAGAGTCTGAGACCAGCCTCGGTTACTAATGAAATAAATAATTAAAATAAAGTGAAAACATAAACCCAGAGAAGCCCAAGGATTTAAGGTCATGCTTATGAGTGGTGGGACAGCGGCGGTGGTGGCGGCGGTGGGGTAATGGACTCAGGTTCTTTTGGCTTCCAAACACTATGGCTTGGGTATAGTTTGTTTACAAAGCCTCCCGGTTTATCCTTCAGGACGCCTCTAAATGCTGCCTAGGCATCCAAATAGATGATCAGCCCTAGGTTTGTTTGAAGGGGATTTCTAGCACTTAGTTTTTGAGACAGGATCTTGTTATATAATCTAAACTGCCCTCCAGCTTACTGTGTACTCCAAGATGGGATCCAGTTCATGATTGACTTTAAATTTTTTAAATTACATTTATTTGTCATATGTGTATAATATGTGTATGTTGGAGGGCACATGTTGCATGTGAGGGTCAGAGGATAATTTAAGGGAGTGGGTTCTCAGCTGCCAGCTGCCAGCTGCCCACCGTCCTGTTCCCTGGGATCTAATCTGCAGTCCATGTCCTAGCATAGGTTAAAAAAAAAAAAAAAAAACAAAAACCCAAAAACTCTAACCAACCAACAAAAAGCCAAAACATTCTGATGGCTGCTTTGCCCTAGTATCTCTCATTTCCAAAGATCCTATTACTGGAGGTATAGAAATAAGGTCTTGTGACTTCTTCTTTGCACTTGTGAACATGGTTAGTATAGACTCAGAAAAATCATTAAGGGACTATAGCAAAATTTTTGCAAGATCAGATGGAAAATGTATTATAAATGGGGTCTTGAATGAAATATAGGAGGTCACCAAAGCAAGAAGTTATGTGTTTGATGACACAGAGGCAAGAGAGAGTATAGAACATATTTTAGACCTGTAGATCATTCTCCAGAACTTTCCTTCACTAGATCTTGCTCTTTTTAGTTAAGTGTGAGGATAAAAGACCCAAGAGAGGGGCTGGAGAGATGGCTCAGAGGTTAAGAACACTGACTGTTCTTCCAGATGGACCTGAGTTCAATTCCCAGCAACCATATGGTGGCTCACGACTATCTATAATGACATCTGGTACCCTCTTCTGAATACTGTATACATAATAAATAAAATAAATCTTTAAAAAAAATTCAAGAGGAGACTTCTTCAGAGCTCTTTGTCCCCCACAAAATTTTTAGTGTGTGTGATTTTAAAGGAAATCATAATTTGTCCAAAACTGTTTACTAAGACATTGGAGACATAGATGAAACATAACTGTATCCTAAAGGGACACCATCTACTAGCCTCCTCCTGATGGGAGGCCATTCTTATAGGTCACAGTCAGTGGGATTCTGGATTACTTTCCCATAGGTTCAAGCCAAGGATACTGTCCTGAATGTAAACATTACTAATGACATTGGTGTCACTGGCCCGACATGATGTCACTTGCAGAACAGTCTCTGACTCTAAAGCCACATTATAAAATGAATTTGAATTTATTTTATCATGTTGCAAGCATTCATCAAACAGCTGTCTCTGGAATCTGGTACATAGGGGGATTTATTGACAGAGGCACTAGGACCTCCCAAGTGTAAGGCCCAGAGTCAAGTATGGGCTCCCTCAGCTGCCCGACAAGTTCACTGCCTTCAAGGAGCTCAGGATGCAGTGGAGGAAAGGCATGGAAGTTCATGTGCAAACCTCTAAGAGGCAAAGGATGCTGGAGGAAAGAATAGATTCCTCAAGGAGGCAGGAGCCGGGGATGACAGTGACAATCAGATCCATGTGAGGTCTAGTGTTCAGTCTGTGTCAGGCCTGTGTTCAGAGCTTGACCTTTGCCTCAGTTTGTACAGCAGCCTGCATCTGGACTAGTTCATTTCACTTGAAATGTCAAACACTAAAAACGATGAGTTTTGTGGCAGAGAAAGTTTATTGGCAGAGAAACCAAATGTGGAAGTGGGAAATGACTTTCTCTCTTCCTTCTCTCCTCCCTCTTTGTCCTCTTCCTCTGTCTTACCCTCCTCTTCCTTAAGGCCTCATGTAGCCCAGGCTAGCCTTGAATTTGCTACATAGCCCAGAATGACCTTGTATTCTTGACATGTAGTTAGTGTGTGGGGGCTCTGGGTTCTGTTCCTAGAACCAGAAAAGAAAAAAGAAAGAAAGAGGAAAAGCAAAAAAGAAAATGACTCTTGGTGTGGTCATGCACTTTTTAATCCAAGCAGTCAGGAGGCAGGGGTCTGTGGATGTCGGGGAGATCAAGCCCAATCTGGTCTACATTTCAAGTTCCAGGCAGTCAAAAGAAAGAGAGTAAGAAAAGGAAATAGGGACTGGAGAGATGGCTCAGCGGTTAAGAGCACCGTCTGCTCTCCCAGAGGACCCGGGTTCGATTCCCAGCACCCACATGGCAGCTACCAACTGTCTGTAGTTCCAGTTCCCACTTCCAGGCAAACACCAAGGCAAATAAATAAATAAAAGTTTAAAAGAAAAGAAAAGGAGAAAATGACAAAAGAAAGAAATGTAAAAAGAGCCTTAGGAATAATACTTAAAATTTTCTTCTGGCCTCCGTGTAGACACACACAAGCACAGACACACACACACAAATAATAATTATAAGTTAATCCTGTTTAGTGCATGTATGCCTCAGTGTAGGTGTTAGGGACATTTAGTATAGTCCATTTCCAATAATAACTTTTGTCAACAATGAGCTCTGGATCATATTGCCTAGTGACATTGTGACCACGTTAGTATTTGATAACAGTCTGTGATGTTCACTCTTTTGCACCTAATGACACATATCTCAAAATGTGTGACACATATCTCAGAATGCGTCCCTGTCCGTAAGTGACAAAGACTGCAATATAAAAAGAGTCATTCCTCTTCTGAAATCAAATTTAATGAAGACTGAATTTCAGCCGAATCTGCCCCGATTCTGCTCTGAGAGTTGAACACCAGTGTCTAGAATCCAGTGATTCACCACCAAATGGGTGATCAGCACTGGCTAAAAAGAGAGGAGGTGATAGAGGAGTAATGATAAGAAAGGAAAAAGAATAACTGTATGAGGGCCTGAAGCTGAAAGAAACAAATGGCTTTTTTTCTAATTATCTCTGGTCACCATAGAAACCAGTTATAAAGTCAGCCAAAAGGAGCTAGTGAACCAATGTCCACACTTCTCTGCTAGTGTGGACAGTCCATACTCATCTTCCCTATGGTATAGACACACTCTTCTTGTCAGGTCTGACCTGGTTTTCTCACCTCATTTTCTCCCCCAGGATATAACCCAACCTTCTTTCTCTTAATCTCTTGCTGTCTTGTCCAACCACAGCCCCAGAGGGCCCCTTTCAATTCCACTCTGAAGGGATAGGTAGACAGCATGCTCAGCCTGACCAAAGGGAGATCACACTCTAGCCAAAGAATAGGATGTAAGTGGGGAAATGACCCAAGGATATACAGAAAAAGAAACTGTTCTTAAAAATTAAATCTGACTTGGCCCATCTGTACACCTATCTCTGTCCTTCCCAAAATAAAATAATTCTGTTCTAATCCGGAATGTGATTAAATTGATCGAGGAAATATTCATACTTTCAGACAAGCCGCAAGCAGACTGACAGTCAGCTCTGAATACAAACAGGGTCTGCGGTGAGCATTTATTTGGCACTGGAATCTAGAGGTTCTTTGAGGGTAACATGCAAATTTGTTGAAAATGCTTCTGGTTTACTGAAGACTGGATTACATTTATGGAGAGCATAAAAAGTGATTTTTGAAAGCCCCAGCCTGAAGTTTCATGCTGCCTCTAGATGGGCCTAGATCTTACAAACTAACTCTCTCTGGCTGCTTTGATCTCTCTTTCACATCATCTTCCCTGCAATACAAACTGTAAATAATTAAAAAAAGATCTATTTATTTATTATATATACAGTATACAGAAGAGGGTACCAGATGTCATTATATGATGGTTGTGAGCCACCATGTGGTTGCTGGGAATTGAACTCAGGACCTCTGGAAGAACAGTTAGTGTTCTTAATCTCTGAGCCATCTCTCCAGTTCCCTAATGTTTCCTTTTTTACAGAAAGGAAAGTGATGTAGATTTGTAAAGTTGATGTGGAAGCATACCTGGCCACTTGGAATTTTCCTCTTGAGGCCCTAATGGCTTAGCCCATCTCCCTGCCCAGTGTGGACAGGCATACTAACCCCAGTTTTTATCTCCAAGGTCCTTTTCAGATGATGGCAGAAATCTGAAATCTCTCTGTAAATCCCTAGAACGAGGGCTGGCCACCCACTCTAGGATATCCATGTGGACTTTTCTTTTTAAAAAATATTTATTTATTTATTATATATACAGTGTACAGAAGAGGGTACCAGTTGTCATCATAGATGATTGTGAGCCACCATGTGGTTGCCGAGAATTGAACTCAGGACCTCCAGAAGAGCAGTCAGTGCTCTTAACCTCTGAGCCATCTCTCCAGCCCCTGATGTGAACTTTCTATAAGTAGTGACACTGCTCTCTACCTGAAGCTACCCTTTGTTCACTTCAAGTCCCTCATTAAAGCTTTTCTGACCTCATTAAAGCTTTTCTGAATATCAGTTTCACAAAGACTAAAGGCTTCACTTGATGGGCTACACCCATCTACTAAACTTTACTAATAGAAGAGCTGACAATTATCAGTGTGTGTATTTTAGAGTTCAGAAGCCTCTCCCAAGGCCAGTCAATCCATTCACAGTGGCACTCTATTATACCCTAGGAAATCCAAATTCACCAAGCCAAGGAACAAAGCCACCCACTTTCCTAGCCATATAAACTGAGAAACCGCCAATGCTGAGTTATAGAGGCATCCACCAGCCCATTATCAAACTACCGGACACACTCTGTTCTGGGACTGTCGCTCAGCCCATTTGAATCTGTTCTTCCACACACACCATCACTGCATCTCTAGCCATCTCTATGCTCACTGGGCTGTGACACTAACATCTTATCTATCCACTTGCAGTGATTCTTGGTGCACTGTGTACACTCTCTGTAACCAGAATCCTAGGCGAGAGCTTCAGATATGGCACCCTAGCATATCAGGTCATGCTACTTACCCCAAAATCCCAAACAGAGAAGTAATGGTATCTTGAGATAGCTGTGTCAGAAACACAGATGAATGGACACATTTCTACAACATCAGAATTAATTAATTTTGAGACAGAGTCTTTTTACATAGCCTTGGCTATCTTGGAACTCACCAGGTAGACAGACTGGGCTTGAACCCACAGAGATTTGCATGCCTCTGTCTACTAAATGCTGGGATTAAGGGCATGTGCTACCATACCTGGCAATCTGAGATTTTTGGATAATGATAAATGTATAAACTATGTCAAATTTTTGACTTTACTTTTATTTTTTAAGATTTATTTTATTTTTAATTATGTGTATCCCTGTGTGGTTAGATATACATCAGGAGAGCACCCATAGAGTTAAGAAGAGGGTATTATGTCCTCTGGAGCTGAAGTTACAGGCAGTTTTGGGTCACCCAAAGTGGGTGCTGGAACCCAAAGTTGGGTTCTCTGGAAGAACAGCATTCACTCTTAACTATTGAGCCATCCTTCCAGCCCCAGTTTTATTAATTTTAATACTCAAGTATAACTGATTTAACTTGACAGGCATGGCATTGGCAGCCATAGGGTTTTTTTTTTTATTCCATTCTTAATTGCTAATATTAACTTTTTGATCAGGCTTTATGTTTCATACACAAATACATGTAAATATATAGTTATATGATGCATTTATATTATATAACAGAATAGTTATGAAAGAGTTAAAGAGGACAGAGACTCAAAGAGGCCTGCCTGAAGGTGATGGCAAAAAGCTGACACAATGCACCCAGACTCACTGCAAGTGGCTAGTGTCACAGCCCAGTGTCAGACAGAGCCAGTTCTAGGTGTAGAGCTGACTAGAGTCATGGAGCTGGTGTGGAAGAATTGTGATTCAAATGGACTGAACAAAATCCTCATGACAGAGTTGAGAGGCTGTGATGAGAGGTTGCTAGGCACATTGGATGGTTTGACGACAGGCTGGTGGGCTCCTGTGGTGATATGTTACATTATTAATAAAACCTGGAATATCAAGAGATCAACCCACAGTCAAAAACTAGGCAGACATAGTTCAGGAATTCTTAATCTTTGAGTACAAGGCCAAACAGCTGGGCTTCAGTCCTTTAATCCCAGCACAGGGAAAGCCTGGGAGTGGTGACCTGTCTTTAATTCCAGAGACAGTCTCCAGAGACAGAGAACTTTCTGTGTTTTTGTGAGTTCAAGGCTGACTACCAAATAGAGTAGCTCCCGCCTTTAATCCTAACCTGGATGGGATACAGCTGTGGAGAAGGGTATTTAAGGCAGGCTTAGGAAAACAGCAGCGAGGTAGAAGTGGCCAGGAGGAGGCTGAGGAAGCTGGAAGACAGCTGGGTGAGATTTGACTGTGGTGTTTCCTCTCTCTGATATCTGGCTCTGAGTCTCTTTCAATACAATTGGAATTCATGCAACAGCCTTCCCTACAGATCATATGATGACAGGCTGGTGGACATCCCTAAAGCTCATATGATGACAGGCTGGTGGGCACCCCTACAGGTCATATGATGACAGGCTGGTGGGCACCCCTACAGGTCATATGATGACAGGCTGGTGGGCACCCCTACAGGTCATATGATGACAGGCTGGTGGGCACCCCTACAGGTCATATGATGACAGGCTGGTGGGCACC